>VXAC01002317.1:473626-541935 GCA_013399225.1 Rhipidura dahli | reverse complement strand
TTTTTTTTTTTAATGAACAGTGATTTAGAGGGGTGGAAGAGAGAACCAGGTGCACTGACAGAGGCTGACTAAGCTGTCTATGAGATGGTGTGAATTGCACTTGACTCTCATTTACCAGGACCTTAATGAAAGGTTTTCCTTCCTGAACCATAACATTATCCAAACTCCCCTTGATTTGGTGTTACTCTGTTCTACTCTCTAGGCAAAACTGTGTCAGAAAAACACAGTGTGGCACAGAGCTTGTCAATATTTGTCACAGAATGAGATTCAGGAAGCCTATTTTCCCCAGAGGCAAAGATTTCTGGCTGTGAGTAATTACGGCCTCTTAACATGTTCTGTCTTTTCCTAAGGTATTTTTGGAAGCATATGTTCCATCTCTTTGCTGCTCTCAGAGCATACTTGTGCCAAGGCTTAAAACTCCAAACAGATAATCCTGAGAAAACCAGAGTAAAATAAGATTTTCAAAATCAAATCTGCAAGGCAAGTTTGGATTTGGAATAAGAAAATCTGACCCCAGTTTACCTTGCACCAACTGGCACTGAATTCAAACAGACCAAATAATGTTCTGGAAAAGAAATTTCAAACACATTTGTTTTAAAACAGTGGCATAAGGTGAATCCCAAATGTCTTAACTGTCTCTAAAAGAAATCTTTACAGATTTTTTTAATCTCCTGTATTTGCAGAATCCAGGTTTCAGAAACCAAATTATCAACATTTTATGTTTATATAAAACATTGTCAACATCTCTTTCTCTCTCTCATAGCTCTTATGAAATCTTACCTTAAGATGCATATATATATATGTATATATATATATTTGTCTGGAATAATTTACTACTTATCATTTTGACCAGTGCTCTCAAAATGGCTCAGGCAAATCCAGGTTTGCCAACACTGGTATTGCCCCCAGGTGTCCTCCTAGCTGTCTCCTGCCCTGGCACACCATTTCAGTTTCTGATCCAGTGTTTGAGCTTGATCATCAGTGAAAATGGGTGTCCTGGGGTGACAGTATGATATGAAATATGTATCCCATTTCATCTGCCTGAAGGTTGGATCTGGTGCCTTTAAGCTGAGCCTGTGAGAGGGAAGAAAAAAAACTGTTGCTTTAACATACCACTCAGCAAACAGAGGCTTAGGCCCAGGTAGCTGTGGATGCTGGGTGGAAATCTCTGTAAGAAACATGGATGAACCACAGTGAATGCTTATCTGACAGCCTTGAGAGTTAAGCCACGTCTTTACTGTCAACAATTTTCACAGAAGAAAAACATAAAGAACCAAATGCTTGGTAAGTAAAAAATAGTTTCTGAATTCTTTAAAGGCAAAGATGAGATTGATTTTGCTTTGTTTATCAGTAAGGAAGCAAATTCTACTGGAGAGAGACTTAAAATGAGTCATTCTTATTTCTCCTCTGCTTTGCTCTGTTCTCTTCTCTGACAGACACTTGCAGTAAGACAGTGTTGTCTTTGAAACTTATACACAGGAAAGTAGGGAATTAGCAGAAAAACACAGTAAAGATTCTGACAGCTTAGTCTTTTTGAATTCATTCAGATAGTTTAGGCTTTTCTTTCAACAGTTATTTAGAAATAGTGTTGAAACAACATAATATTGCTTCACCCTTAGAGAGCCCCTAGGACATAAATATTATTACAGCCAAAAAATTTCAGCCATTACTTCTTTATCTATCATGAATGGTACAGAAAGAGCATTATCATTGACTGCAGTTGGAAGCAATGATTTTAGCATAGAACAGGAGTATTCTCACACTGAAATGTAATCTTTAATTTATTATCTCTAGTCTCAAAAATATTTGAAGCACAGTGTCTCTGAGCTTTCAGGTGTTTCCTGTATTAAGTTAGATTCTGAAGAGATTTAAAACCTGTTGTAATTTTGAAAAAGCAAAGCTTCTTGCTCTTTAGTCTATTCCATGTACCTTGGAAATGAATGCAGTTGATTCTAGTTTAGCCCAAGCAAATACTGCAATAGGTCACTTTTTGAATTTCAGTTTCCCTGCTTACTTTGTTTGGGGCAATTAAAACAGCTGTTTTCAGAGCTGCTCGAGTAGCAGTTGTTATCTCTTTAAATAAACTGTCTATGATGTACATAGATTGCTATCAGGTCTCAGCAGATATTATAATATCAGAAGATATTATTATGATAAATGAGACCTGATTACATTGCTTTTCAATGGCATTAATTTACATGTCTGTAGAAGTCTGTTGGGATTGGCTTTTATAGCTGCTGTAATTTGTAGGCTTTTGACATTGCTTTGGGATAACTTGTCTAATTGGCTTTTTCCTCTCATCAGAATGGAGGATGTTTTGAAGCTGACATCACTGTGGACATTATGCTATGAGGGGTTTCTTTGGATTGTTATATGAAGGATTTTTGCCTCTTGTTAGTCTTTTGTACTTGTCATTGAAACTTTTCTCTGAGCTGCAAAAGCCTTTTTCATTACACAGTAAGAACATGGTCGAAAAATGGAAAATGTGTCAAATAAAAATTCATGAAAGGGCCACCTATACAGCAATCAGCTGGGGGGAAGGATTGTTTCCCCTCATAATTCTAAGGCAGATCATTCTAAAAAGATACAACCACCATAAAAAAATGTGCTAAAAGAACAAATTGCTCAATAATGTCTTCTGAATGCATTTTATTTTCTAATAACAATTTGTTTTCAAAACAAGCCTGGCCATACAAGTTTACAATGGCGATATAGGCTGCATTGAGGAGTTTCTGAATAATTAGAAAACTAACCAACTAGTGAGTCTAATCTCATATTTCTTGTATGCTGAAGATTTCAATTGTCTTGATGAGGAAAATATTTAAAATTACATAGATCAGAAGTCCAGGGATAACACTGACTTCTCTGAAATGGAGATGGAAAAAAAAAAAAACCCACCAAAAACATAATAACCCAGGAGAGAAATTTAAAGGCAGGTGGTATATTTATTTAGGGAACCTTATTTAATAATGTGCAACTCATTAGGGGATATACAGCTGTTTTCTTTTAGAGTCTGAGGAACAAATAACTTGTTTTAGAAACACTGGGATGGGAATCTGGCCTATTTGTGCACTTCCTTTAAAAACTGCTTTTGGGAGATATCCTTCTTCCTGCATGGACTGTCTGTTTGAAAGCTGAGCTAACAGTGTATATTGTAGCTAGGGTTTCTTTGAAAAGATTACATTTTTGCTCTTGTTAGTTTCTTATTTGCTATGTAGACTTATGCCTCTGCAATTTCTGTGCAGCAATTGCCTTTAATGCTGTTTCTTTTGCCCCATTTCCTGCCTGATAGAAGTATTAGCTATTGGACTTACTATAGGAAATAAACCCTAGTCTTTGCCACGGCCCAAAATCTTATTTCTTTTTTTCTTCATCATAAGGATAGTCAATAGAACATTGTTAAAAAGATGTCAAACCATAGGCATTCACTGTGTCCTACTGGATAAAATTTCTCTTTTTTCTGTTCATGTGTAGATCTGTTGTCCTTGCATTGACACACAGATAAAAATGAAGGTAGTATTTGGTCCAAAGACAGTAAGAAATGGCAAAGAACTGCCTGCAACAGTGAATATTGATTTAGCAAGATCAGTCACTAGAAAGCCAATGAGTATAGTATACTAAGAATGCCTTTCATAATACATATTCTTCTGTTGTCTGATTTGTGTTATTACCAGATAGATTTTATATAACTACAGGCAACTAGGTCATTTCAAATCAGCTCTTGAGAAGGGAGTTCATTGCTCTCAAAAATTTAAACATGACTGTCATTTCAAGCAAAACAAAAGGACCCACTCAAGTTTAGCCAGACAGGTGACTTGGATGTCTTCTTTTCCAGGACATTCATTTCCAGAAGTGAGGGAATATGAATATGTGTCATATGTCCTAATAAGTGGGATAAGTTCTTGGCTCTAATCATATTGAATATCTTCAAAGAAAATGCTTATTTTCACTTTTTTTCCATTATTAATTCCAACCCAGAGGGAATGGTTTTTAAAGTTATCCAAGGGTCACGTACTAGAAAGTTAAAATGAAGTTTTGACATAATTTTCTATAGAATAAAAGCATATGAATCCAGAATTCATGCATTCTAATTTCACATCTTCTGAGTGAATTTCTAGTTTACCAAAAAGGTAATGAAAGAAGACATGAGAGTTCTGTGTATTATATTCTTCATGTGAAATATGTCCTTTATAATTAAAATAGCATCAATTCATTGAGTCCCTTACTGTAATGAAAGATGATTTGAACCCTCATGATTTCAAGTAAACTATAATTGAAAAAACCTATTATAGTAAGGGTAAGGGTATTTTCAGAACACTGGTATATATCTTGTGTCAAATCTGTGTATTAGTTGCTCCTATGCTGCTTTGTAAACTGAACTGCAGCATGGATTCCCATTATTACCTAGTGGAAATATAGTTAGATAGCTTAAATAATGGTCCTCTGTGAGGCAGAATGAACTTCTGGCCGTATAGTGCGGATTTAGAAAGTACTCCTAGGGAAGTACTCCTAGGAGCACTCTGCTTGGTACAACACAGATTCATCATTATTGTACAGTCATAATAAGAATAAAAAAACCTGATAAAACACATAAATTAAAAGTGATTATTCACAAATAATTACTTGAAGCAAACTTTTATATCCTCAGATCTTCAGATTAGAAGATCTGTGTTGATCCTCTCTATCTACTCAGTAAGAGGTCAGAAAAAACCTGAAAAAATACCCAATCCCTCAGTGAAAATAAATTAAATCCATTTCTTCTTTCAGTATCTTTTTTCCCAATACCAAACCCCAGAATTTCTTTCCTTTATTTCACCTCCATCCATTCCCTTCCAGTGGTGTTGCTGAGATGAGAGTCTGCAAATAACAGTTTTTCTCAAATAGACATCACCAGATAAAAAAATTACACTGGACCAAGCCTGCTTTCAATTTTGGTTTCCTGAGAATTTAATTCTAAAATGTACTCTTTTCTCAGCCTGCACACGGTCCGTAATGTCATGTTTATTTTCTTTTAAAGAAGCTGGATTGGTCGAGTAGTCAAAACATCCAAAAGATAATTTAGTCTGGGGAGCCAAATCATACAGACTGTGTTTATTCAGCCACTCCAGCGAACAGAAAATGGCTTCCAGGAGGTAAGCTTTTCTGAAACAGCACAATTAGTGCATGAAAACTTGGCCTTGAACCATATCTCAGGGTTAGAAGTAGTGTTAACTGCTAAGTATTTATCTGTACTCTGTTGGTTTGGAATAGGAAGACAATATGCCAGCTGGTTCTCCACTTGTCTATTCCCTTCCCGTAACAAGGGTGTAGTGGCTAAATAAATTAATAGTACAGTTAGCAAGGAGTCAAAAGCTCAGGTCATTTTAGTGAATGATCTGATACATAATTTATAAAAGGGAGGATGTATTAGCCATCAAAATCACTTGAGTGAAGTCTGTATTTACTAAATGAATGGAGGAAGGAGAAGACAATCCTGTGTGGGCGCAGTGATGTACAGCCAGCCTACACACTATTTGAGACTTTGTCTTAAATGAGCACTGCTCCTCTGACTATCAGTCCACACCCACCTCAGGCATCAACATGAATCTTACCATTGTAGACAGTTGACAACAGCCATTAAAAAAATAATAACTAGCTTTGCTGGAAGTTGGTTACATGAAGGAATCAATACACTCAGTTGGCTGTTTAGGCCACTACATGAAGACAAGGTTTGATTCTGGTTTTTAGCGTCACACAAATGTCTCAGATACTGTAGGGCATCCCAGATGTCTAAGCCTACTCAAGGAAATCAGATCTACATCTAAAAAACCCCACAGGTCTAACCTATTTCCATATAGATTTGAGGTCAAAAATCTCACTAGAAATGATCAATCTTTCAGAGAGCTTACCCACAGCTCTCTGTGAAGATGATGTGAAAATTTAAAGTACGACTCTAAGTTTTTTTGAGATGAAGTCTCCATAAAAGCATTTAGATTAATTACTAAAGGGAATTCAAATTTCTTTAGTTAAATGTCAACTATACCTTCTTTATTAATCTCTGAACTAAGATAGAACCCTCAAACTACTAATCAAAATACTGATGTTCTATTAATTCAACCATTCTGGAAGCCATCACTCAAAACCGCCAATGCTTAAAAAAGAAATGTAAATATTGTTGTCTTTTTATGTGGTCCTAGGCTCCACTCTAAAGATTTTTCTTTCTTTTTTGGATGCAAAGAAACATTTTACAAAAATCAGATTCTAAAGAGCAAAATTCAGCTGTCTTATCCCATTTACCTCAATAACATGTTCATTGCTTCTCCTGTTCCTACCTCCTTGCAATCTGTCCTTCAAGCACAATCTTTGCTTTAATGAGGTGCAAATTTTAATGTCTAGTGGGACAACTTAAATGCTAATATTATTAAGCATGGGCAATTTTTTCTTCTTTTCATTCAGCCTCCCCCACAAGGATATTAAACATAAAAAACTATGTTAATGTATTGTAAAGTAGTAGTATAGCTTGGCTGAGAAAGTTATGAAAAGCAAAGTGTCTATTTTCTGTACCAACATTAAGTCAACTATACTGCAAATCCTGTCTGCTTTATAACAACATAAACATACATATGCTTTCCATACAAAATAATATTTTTCATGGCAAAACAAAATGAAAATATAAATGGCATAAACCCATAAAACGCCATAATCTGTTCTGGAAAACTGTAGATGTCCCTTGCCAGGCTTCCAAAGACTGAAGTTCTCTCTCATTTCCCAAGGGCATGGTCACTACTGAAATCTCCAGTAATAACAAAAAGATCTGAATAATTATGAGGGCTGGTTAAAAGTCTTTCTGGGTTACTACCAACGTCCCTACTGGAATACTGAATTAATTCTAACTCAAATTTATTACAAAAAAGTTCAATTTTCTGCAAAGAAAATGAAGTATTCTATCCCAACTGTCGTGTCTAGAGTCAAAATATTCAAATGAAAAAATAAATCTGTCTTTTTTTTCCCTCCAACAAAATATGCCTCATGGAAGCTTTACTTCAGCAGCATTATTATGGTTTTCTGCTGTGTGGGAAAAAATATCTGGTCAGATTGCTATGTTACAGTAGTAACTATTCTGAAATCTGCACTTCCATCATCAAAAGGTGAACACTGTATCAAGAAATCTAAACAGACATAGTAGTCTACAAAGATATGGAGGCTGGAGAGCATGAATATTATGGGGTTTCACCATGAGATTTTGAATAAAAATATTTATGTGTTGAGGATAAATGTGCATGTTTTGGGGGTAAACAATGATAAATGTTGTTTTTAAAAAAAATCATGTCATGAAGCATATTTTTTGTTCATAAAGAAGACATAATGGCTTTAAACATCTGTTTTCCTTTGTCTTTTCAGAATTTGGATGAGGGATTGGGCACCCCAGTGGGAAAATGGGAATCGCTAATTTCCAAGAAAGAAAGCTCCCATTTCTAGCTCTGTAGAGAAATGTGATAATATACTTTAAAATCACTGTGTGTTGTGTATAAAAACTTGTTACTGATCCAGGACTGATTCTTCTACAGCTTTGGCCTCCAGCCCAATTGCCTCAGAGAAGAAATGCCAAATCTGTAAGGAGAAGGAGGAAACATTTTTATGGCAATTTGATTTAACAACAAGAACAACAACAAAGGAATCCATTTGAAGCAATTTAAGGATTAAGAATGCAAAACTTGGGTTTGATGGGACATCAGGAGCAGAACAGATGAGGCAGTAAAGATACAGAAGAAATTAATTTATACAATTCCATTAAATATTTAGTTCTGTGGTACATATATATTTATCTGTATACAAACATAACCATAATCCTGTATCCAAGTCTGTAGTTTTTGAGGCTACATCATTTTAATAAATTCTAAGTTTTATATTTGCCTGAGCTACCGCTATCTAGGCATTTAATAACTGATTTGAATAAATTCATTATGGGTGATCTAAAATAAATAATACTCCTTTACAACACCCTGGCTAGAGGTGAATTTGCTCTTCCAGTATTACTCCAACTTGGATTGAAATCTACTTTAAATTCAGAGAGGAATTTCCTAACTGCAGAATTAAGTGTTAAATTATACCACTTCTAGATAATATTAAAGCAGATAAAAAAAGCTTATCAAATAAAATAAAGTTTACAGGTTGAGAATTGTATTAAGTAAGTTCTAGAAATGAAATAAATTCTGAGACATCAAAAATGACTGATAATGGACACTTGACATTATACCCTTTGCCTAAAGAAAATCCCTTAAAACTTAATCTGTAGAAATCCTTAATTGTGGACTAAGATAGCTCATCAGGATTTCTACAGGTCAGTTTTAGGAAGCAGACCATGCACATAAGCTTAATTTTTGTAGAAATGAATAGTTTAATGTGTTACTGCATACTCAGTTGCTGACATAAGCCAGGATGTTGTCACTGAATTTGATCTGGCTCAGAAAAAATTGATGCTTTCAGGCACATTTATTGCTCCTTTGCACTTGGGGTGGTTAAGAAATTATTAAAAATGCTTTAAATGAAGAGTAGTTTTTGCTACATCATCCAAAAGAAAAATAACACTGAATTGCAAAATTCATTTCATAAGTGACAATTTTATTTTTTCTTTTATGAACCAGTACCAAATGGCACTTAAAATACCTTCGTCTATCAGGATTTTGACCTCAGAAATATCAGTATCCCAACAAATTGATGAAGCCTTCTGTTTTTGTACACTATACATAAAGATGTTCAAACAGAACAGTGAAGGGTATTAATTAAAGGCTTAATTTGTACTTATGTAAAATAAGCAAATGGCAGAAGATAAATTTTGTTCTGTGTATATATGCCTAACCTCTAAGTGTTTACTAACCATTCCTAAATTATTTAAAAAACAAAATGTCATGCACAATCAATGATGAAATTATTTCATCAAAATATGTAACTTTACATTTTTCAAAAGATGTAAATCCCAATAGTGCTTCCTAGGTGCAAGAAACAATAGGTTATAAAGAACAAATATTTGCCAGGCAGGTCATAATGGTCTGTGTTTTTGCAGAATTGAAGTCCTGTTGCTCAGATTTCCTGAATGGCTCCCATAATCCACTTTACTGAAAAAAAATGGAAGAAAATGCAGCCGTTCAATTCCCCCTTTTGAAGGAACTAGTATTTGGGGGGCTGGTATACATATTTTTACCAGCCTATGCAAGGAAAAGAGCCATTCAAAACCAAACCTCTTCAGAAAGAGCAAATATGTCAACATTAGTGCAGGATCAACACTGTTTGAAGAAGCTCAGGAATCTAATCTTAGTGTGATCATTTGATTTTCACACATTGTATGTCAGGCAGTCATATTTGATCATCGCCAAGTCTCAGACTAAACTTTCCAGAAAATCAGAGGACTTCAAATATTATAAGTCATGCTTCAGTTAGAGGGAAAGCTCCACACAGATCTGTAGTTCACCTGAGTGGCCAGCAGCAGAGCTTATATAGAAGAGAGCCTGGCTTTGGAGTGACATCATCATCGCTCTCTATTGTGGAGCATGTTGCACTATCAGGCATTAGGATGCCTGGTGAGATTTTAACTCAAAGTAATCAATTTGAAAGGGAACGCAGAAGAGTGATAAAACACTTAGGCAGATTGTTGATAATGAATGTAAATAAGTGACTAAGTGTTGAAGTGTGATTTTTGAAATAGGGATAAGAGTTCCATTGTTGTGTGCCCTTTACCATTTAATCAGACTTATCCTGACTATCCTGAAACAAAGTTTATATTCTTACCCCATGACTGTAGTTAATTATCACGATGTCTTACCTATTTTACAGTGTTAGAGGCCTTGGATTAATGTTATTTTAATGCATTATGATTTCATACAGGTGAGTTGCCTTTTAGCAGATGATTTTCAGATGATATTTCACTGCACAATATGTCTTAAAAAGTAGGAAAGAAGAGAAATTAGTACCTTGAAGGGTAGCACTGATGCATGCAGAGCTTCTGAAAACCTGTGATATTGCTAGTCCTGCCAAGATTCAAGTTGTTCTGTGTCAATAAGGATTAAGAGATTAGTTCACATTATCACATTTAGCTTTAGACTTGCATTCAATATCAGAAATAAGAGTAGAACTGGTAAGAGTCTGACTTCTTAGAAATCACCTAGTCATCTCCTTTGCCACGGACAGGAACATCTGGCACCAGATCAACTTGTGCAAGAGTGTAGCACGATGTTCTACCTAAGAGGGGTCACTGCAGCTCAAATTTTGTTATCAGTGGTGGTTTGAGCAAAAAAGGCCTCCTTTTTAGTGGTGCAAGAAGGGTCTTCTGATCAGTGATCATATTGAACAAGGAGGGTTCTTAGTGCTGAAGAATGCTGAGACCAGCTTGACCAAACAATCAAACCCACCACAAGGATATGCAAGACAGGGAGACCCTGATTGAGACTGGGAGCAGCAAAGATGTGCAGACCCTGATACAGAGTCCAAAGTGCTGAGCAGAACTGCTAACACTCCTTTTTTAACACAAAGCATATTTTGTTGAATAAGCCTGACAGCACATAATCTAAAAAATGCATATGTCTGCCAGTCAATCACTTCACTCTATAAAAGGTCAGTCTCATTTTTACACAGTGAGGACATCTAGTGTACCCTTCTAAGGAGTGTGAAGATCCTTCCCTTGCAGGGGGAAACCCCTCAAGGTTACTTCTTGAGGCTGAGAGATCTGAGTATGGCAGTTGGTATGGGTAAATAACATCAATCTCTACTTAGCAATTGTTTTGCTAGCTTTAATATTGCTTCAATATAATTGCTTTAATATAATAGTGCACTATATAAGTAGTTATATCCATACAGTGTAGTAAATAATTCTGATTAAGGTATTTTTGTCTAATCATTATTGTAATCAATTTTAAAAATAATTTTAGTGATTAAGTATATTAGGGTTTCCATCCTTAATCATGAGGGACAAAGTTGTATAAAAGTCTAATTACACAGGTATAATCCTTTAGCCATAAAAACGTGGCAAAATCGGCATCTAAGATTGAAACCAGCTGCACCTAGGCTCCTGTCTGAGAAGGGCTTTACAAAGCAAGGGGATCCTCTCTCCACCTCGTGACTCAGTTGGCGGCCTTTTCTAACAAACTTTGAAACTCCCACTCTGCCTGTGACAAAGAGTGATTAAGTTTCACAAAACCTTCTCCAACCTGACCTTACCTTGAACACACACAGTGGTGGGACATCCACAACTGCTCTAGAAAACCTGCTGTACTGTTTCACCACCCACACCATAAAAAAAAAAAAAATTCCTTATTTTCAGTCTAACCCTACCTTCTTTCATTTAAATACACAGCCTCTTCTTCTGTCACTCACTGGCTCTGACAGAAAGTCTTCCTCCTCCTAATAATTCCCCTTTACATATTGAAGGGCTACAATAGGGTGTGCCCAGACCCTTCTTTTCTCTAGGTTGAATATCTCAACCTATTTTCATAGGAGAGATGCTCCAGCATTCTGAAAATTTTCATGGTCCTCTTCTGGACCTGCTTCAATATGTCTATGTCTTTTGTTGGGAACCTCCAAGCTGGATGCAGTGCTGCAGGTAGGGTCTCACAAGAGCAGAGCAGAGGAGGGAGAATTACCTCCCTCGACCTGCAGACACCTCTTTTTATGCAACGTACAATGTAGTTCACTTTCCAGGCACAGGGAAAGTTTATGTTCAATTTAACACCCACCATTACCCCCAAGTCCTTCCTTACGGGGCTGCTCATAATTCATTTATCCCCCAGTCTGTTACTGGGCAGTTTCAACCAGGTGCAGGACCTTGTGCTTGGCTTGTTGAACTTTATGATATTCATGTGGAACCACTCCTCAAGCCTGTCAGTGCCTCCCTGGATGGCATCCCTTCACTCACACAGATCACCTGCCCCACTCAGCTTGCCATCATTTGCAGACTTGCTGGGAGTGCACTCAATCCCACTGTCCATGTCACTGAAGAAGACATCAATAGTACTGGTTCCAGCATGGACCTTCAAGGGACATGATCCATTATTGATCTGTACTTGGATGCTGAGACATTAATGATAAACACTTTGGACATGGCCATCCAGTCATTTTGTTACCCACCTAACAGTCTATCAGTCAAAAACGTGTCTTCAGTTTAGTGGCACTTACTGATCAGAGGTGAGGCTGACTGAAAGTTCCCAAGGTTCTTGTTTTTTCACCTTTTTTAAAACTGGGTATAATATTTCCCTTTCCTGGCTGAAATGACTTTTCATATCTGATTGAGAGAAGCTTGGCTACTACATCAGCTGGTTCCCCCAGGATCCTAGGTTGCACCTCATCTCGTGTCATGAACTTATACAGGTTCTTAAGGGGATCTCAAAACTGATCTTCTACAGTGGGAAGTAGTATAACAACCTCCTTCATCTAAGAAAAATAGCCTTTTAGGTCTTACTTACCATAAACATCATACCTGTAGTCTTTTTTATTCTTTTTAATGCTTCTCAAGTTTTATGCCAAATAAAATTTGCCAAATTTTTGTATTGTTAAATCTGATCAATCTTAGATCCAAGACCTCTTTAGAGATTGCAGAGAGCTGGACTTCTGGTAGTGAATTTAGTCAATGTAGTCTTACAAGTGGCAGTTCCACCATTGATTTAGGTACAGACTGGAACAGTCTTATGCACTCCTAGTTTATTAAACCCTTTAGCATCTTCAGTTGGTCTGATGTTTACTGTAACACCTCTTCTTTTGCTGCTTACATAAAAGACATGGTGTCTCCAAGAATTAAAAAAAAAAAAAGCAACAGAAGTTGTATTAATGTGTAACATGAGGAAGAAAATTAGCTGTTCTCACTAAACTCACTTTCATGTTTTAAAATTTCAGGGAATCAATAATATTCTAACCCCATGTGAGAACAGTAGACAGCATTAGAACAACAGAAAAGATGGCGAATAGAGAAGAAAGCTTGTAACATACAATTGCAAGTCTCATGAATTCCTTTAGCTCCTTAAAAAAAGAGAGAGAGAGAGATGTAGCAAGCTAACTTGAAAGTAAGAAAGTTGTTTTTCTAAATTGCAGTTTGCAAGACCCATTGACTCAATTCAGTGTCAGAAGCAGAGAACAGCATCCCTCTAGATCTCTTTTCCAGAAGGCATCCCTTTTCAAGAGAAGACTTAAACATGTGCTTAATGAGATGAAGGCAGATGCTTAAAGATAAATTTATGTGCATACTTGAAGCAAGGCCTACAAAATTATAGGCAACAGGATGGAAATATAACCAGTTGAAATCCTGTCCTTTCCATCTGGACATGGAAATACTTGTGGTCAAACGTTCCATACTAGAGAGATGGGATATTTATCTGCATACTGAGAAACATAGCTATGCAAAAAAAAAAAAAAAAAAAAAATTCTTACAGATGACACATACGGCAATTTTTTCTTTTTTTCTTCTTCAAAGACATCCAAAAACAATTTAAGAAACCAAAATGCGTTTCATAAGATTTTTTTCCCAGTGATAAATTTGACCTGCAGATTGTTACAATATTCTGTCATGCAAACACACAGTTAGTGCTCTGGTGACAAAGTTCATAAAACATGTAGAGCTCTTCCATGTCTTGACTGAATAGAAAAAGAAATCAAGAAACAATCCACAAAAATATTGTAAGTAGCACAAAGAATGCTAGCATTTTTAATTTATTTTCAATAAATATTTTAGAAGAATTTGCTGTAGTAATCATGCTAGCTTTCAGATATTTTCAAGAAATGCTTGAACTGTAAAAGAAATTAACTAGATTTCAACCCACCTGTCTTTGTAGGTAGACACAGAATTCCATTTAGTGCTGCTTATATTTTCTCTAGGATTAATGTATGAACAATGACAGTGCCCTTCTTATCATCATGTTTATACTAAGTGTACTTACTGTATTAATAAAGGAATCTAGACTTATTAAAGGTATATCAGGTACACCTTCATTATAAAACCCACATGTCAAATCCATCTGCTTCATTTTTTCCTAATTTTAATGTTAAAGGACCCTTAACCTTTTGTGTTACATACACACAATATCTGCATGGTGAAGTCATAACCCTCTGTAGTATTTCATTATATCCCTGTCATATCTTGCAGAATAATTTAAACTATCATTGTTCTAGTTAATATACCTCCTTACCCAAGTCTTCTGAAAAAAAATCCTTGCCATTTCCCTGAAATGTACACATGAAAAGTTAACTCAGAGGAGTCACATTTATTATCTATTAAAAGCAATAGGGAGTTTTTGTCACTGCATTTGCCTTTTAAGAGTATTTCCCACTATGTCTTACTTTGCACTTAGGCACTTATGATCTTAAATCTTTATAACATCTCTGTGAACTCAGCTATTCCTCTTAGTGCAGAAAAATACTAATGATTTACTTAAACTGAAGGCATCAGTCTTTTTCTCTTCATAATTAGTTACGTCAAGAGAGATTAAAATGGTTTCTTTTCCTACCATTGTATTCTACCACAGGTTTTTCATTCTCTGTATTTCGTGCCTTCTCTCGACTTGTTTGAGCAAGATGAGACACAGACTTTTACAGAAATACAAAGTGCCTGAGAGAAGCCATTCTGTTATTTGAAGAAGGTCTGGTATTGTCTGACCTATGAGCTCACTATTGGACCTCGAGACTATCTCAGGTAATGCTATTGTTCACTGAAGCAGAGCCAGCTCTTGCAAATTACTAGTTGTCATGTGTTTTCTCTTCCCTTTCAAGGACTGCTTCACAGGCTAAATGACTAGTAATGAAAAGAAGAGGATAGTCTATATTTAATAAATCTATTTTATAGCAAAACACAGTGGAATCATGTGATTTGTAGGCTTACCATTTATTTGTGCAGAGTAATAATACTGTGTGATGAGCACATAGGTATAAGAAACTGCAGTTGTAAATAAGAGTCCTGTAAGGGGCACAAGAGAAATTCTCCCACTGTTACAGGGGAGGGAAGTGCTGGGAACTTAGTGCTGGGCAAATACAGTAAGTTGCTTTTTTTTGACTTTTTTTAAAGCACCCAGTGTTCAAAGAGAGACAGTGTTTCATCATGGCCGGTAATAAAACAGGAGAGAACTTGTCATAAATCAAGACCGTGCAGCAGACTTGGCGAGGCAGCAAGACAAAGGAGAGTGGGCGGTGAGGTTACCATGTGAAAAGTAAATAAGGACACACTGTACACTCTCTCTTTTTTTTTTCCCCCTTTAAAAAATCTTATTAGCCTGCTACCATTTTTCTTTACCTGCCTTGAATATTGAGATCATAAGCCTTTCAAGAGCAGTTCTGCTGCTTCTATATTACGTAGCCTATAGTCCAGTAAGACCATGCTCAGATTCATCAGTGCTATCAAACTAAACTTTATATATTACAAACACATATCCAAGGCACATCATATTTTTCCATTATATGTCATATACACATCAGGTAAAAATTTAGAGACATAAATCTATAAATATATAAATAATGCATTTAGAGGTAACTATAAGTAATGTTTATGTATATAAAATGTAAACATACATGCACACATATACATGCACACATACAAAAGTATACTCCTCTTCCTATGTAAATTAGTATATGTATGCTTTTATTATGCATCTGCATGCCACAAATTGTCCCTTTAGTGGAGAAAAAACCAAATTAAACAAATTTTGAGGGGTTTGCCCCACAAATCACATAATCTTTCCCTACAAGCTATGAGTGTCTCAATCTCTGTTGATTTAAATCTCATCTCCCACCATGAACCACAACCGAAATCTAGTTTTCAACTTTATTCTGTCTTCTTTCAGTTGCTGCACATGAGGGAAAGTGCAGATTTCATACTGTTCTTACCAGTAAAACAATAGGAAATAAAATTACAAGAGCAGTTTTTTTCAGGTTTGATAAGCATTAGATAATATATTGTAACAATCATTCTACATTCAAGACGAAGACATAAATTATATTAATACAACTCCCCCATATGTGATAAAGGTATTTACTGACAGCAATTAAGTTAATCTCCTACAGTAGTGAGATTTTGTGCTATAGGAGATCCCACATGAGAATGGCCATAAGACCCCATGCCTTGTAATTTCATGTCTTGAAGGTAGCCCATCTCACTGTCTAGTGATTCACAGGTTTTGTTAGATTGCTTTGTAAAGCAGAAGTGGAAGCTGAACCAATGGCAACTGTGTTGAAGACAGGAAGGAAACAACAAACACAACTGACATAGAGACACCCACATCCTAACAGAGGATTCAGGTTTACAATTCCACATGCCAGTCATTATATCCCAGGTTCATGAAAACGGCCCAGGTTTGTCCCTGTAATTGTAAAACCTTCCCTTAGGGTAAGAAATTGCACCTATTCAGCATCACTAAAGGGTTTCTAACCACTGTTTTTCTATGCTTCTTCTTTCCCACACATCCAATTGTTTATATCCCATCCCTCCCTTTTACTCTTCTGGTGTGTGAGTTAAAGAAGGTGAGAGAGTCACAAGTCTACAGTAGCAGAAATGTCTTAGTTTGGAGGACAAGTCTGTTTCACCCTCTGGATTTTTAGCTTTCTTGTAGGTTTTATCAAAACTCAGATTCTTTAGACATTTTATTTTCCCTTAATTTTCCTTTTTTTTCCTTTTTTTTTTTTTTTTTTTACTATCCCTAATATCCCCTTTTACTGTCTCTTACTGTTTCTTTTTCTGGACTTTTTTTCATGTTTCCACTACTCTAATTCTACCTTATCAAAATTATTCTGTTGAGGAATACCTTCAGTGCAGGCAGCTTGGGGTGAAGATAGTGCCAGCTGCAGATTGAACTCTGGGTGGCCAGAGACAATGATGACAGAATTAATTTTCCTTTTATATTTCCTTTATATTTGTATTCTAGATCTATTGTTATATAGTTATATAGTTCCTGGCTACCCCCAGTACTTTTCCCTACCCTGACAGGCAGAAAGATAAAACACATTCCAGAGGCTCCAAATTGGGAGTCCAAGTCCCCCTCCAAGTCTTGGTTCTTCCTGGGAGCCAAGGTTGAAAACAGATCTTTGAGACAAATTTTCATAAACAAAGTTTAGTTCCTATCTAAGGGGGGAGGATTTGGAAAAGGGTTGAACCAAGGAAAAATTACCTCACCACTTACATCTCTAACTGTGGATTTTTGTCAGTTATGCCAATTTTCTAAACTTTTAAAACTGTATTCATCCCATGCAGGGATGGGCATTTTCCATATCTGCCCCTTGGAGGCCTTTAACAAAGACAAGCCTTTAGATTAGCTTCTACACTAATATTGTCTCGAAAGTCTGTTGTTTTGTTTTAAGGTCCTTAAGGCATCAACAATAGGCCATGAACTGCTGACCCTCTGTATAACAAAGGGGTCAGGGAGCTGAACTTGTGGTCACCCAAGTGACCAAACACTCAGTGACACAGCAGAGGCTGAGGCTTTAGTAGGAAGAGACAAGTTTGAGTTTTCTTTAAATTGGCTTAAGAAAAGACTGGAATGAAGGGATTCACACATTTCCTGTTAATGATATATACATGTGAAAACTCACTCTTATATGTATTCTAAAAATCAAAATAATTGAGCTTCTCAGTGGACTTTCAGACATAGAGTCATGAAGGACAGGTTATTTTCTTGTACAAGGTCTAGCAATAGTAATAGAAACAGGAAGAGACTGATGCAAAGCTAAGCAGTGAGGGTTTCTTTAATGTTTCCAAGAAGATAAAATTATATTTGGAGTTATGCTTGGAACAGTTGCATCTTTTGATGACCTGAGATTTGGAATACACAGATTTAGTGTGCTAACATTAGCTAACAGAGAGAACCAACAGAGAAGGCCAACAGACACTGCAGTTTGAGCATAAGGATAAAAGAAGGGGATATCAAAGGGGGCCTCATGAGAAATTCTGTTTCTGTACCAGTCTCACACATGGTGGTACCATCATAGAGCACTTTCTTCTGTAGGTGTTAGAGCAGCTGTCCCTGCAAGGGTAGAGGTTTCAACACAAACTAAGTCTCAGGCAGCAGAATCAACCCTACAAGTTTGAGTCTGGAGGAAATTCCAGGAGAGATGCCCTTCTATCCTGCAGGGAAGGTTTGCCATCATGGAGGAGCTGCTCTGGTAAGTGGAGGAATTAAGAGCAGAAATGAGCATCAGAGAAGAAGAAAAGGAAAAATATAGGATTGTCACTGAGATTCTGTAGCTTGAAAAGATTCACACACCATCTGCAGAACAGCAGCAGTCAGGGTTTGTCTCTACCATCAATGTAAATGAAAATTTTGGAGGGGGAAAGGACAGAAAACTAGTGACTGGACAGGATTGCTACCTGTCAGGGATGTTTAACAAGAAGTGCCAGGTCCTGCACCTGGAGAGGAACAGCTACATGCACCAGTGTGAGCTGGGGCCATCCAATTGGAAAGCAGCTTGGCAGATAAGGACATAAGGATCCAGCTGGGCACAAACTTGAATATGAACCAAAATGGTCTCTTTGACACTCAGAAGACTATAGGTATCCTGGGCTGCATTAGGAGTGAAGCCACATGTCAAGGGATGCAATCCTTCCCCCATACTCAGCAGCTGGTGGGACCACACCTGGAGTGCTCTGTCCAGCTTTGTGTTGCTCAGTACAAGAGAGACATGTTGAGACTCCAGTGAAGGGACATTAAGGTGGTTAAGGGACTGGAGCATGTCTCACATGAGGAAAGGCTGAGAAAACTGAAACTGTTCAGCCTGCAGAGGAGACAGCTCATTTGGGATCTTACTAACATACATACTTAGCTGAAAGAAGGGTGGGAAAACGCTCTTCCCTCAGATGTCCTGTGACAGGAACAGAGCAAATGGCCATAAACTGAAATATGGGTGTTTTATTCTAAACATCAGAAAGCACTTTTTCAATGTGAAGGTGACTGAGCAGTGGCACGGGTTACCCAAGGGTGTTGTGGAATCTTCATCCTTGGAAATATTCAAAAGCTGTCTGGACATGATCCTGCGTGAGCAGGTCCAGGTGGCCTTGCTTGACCAGGGAGATGGATGAGATGATCATGAAGTCCCACTTCAGCAATTCTGTGATTCTGTCGCATACCTCAGATTTACCTTTTCCTGAGGATTGAGTCAATAGAATCAAGTCCTTAACCTTGTGTCTTCTGCATTCAAACACCTATATGATTTTGATTTACTGTGCACTAAATCTAAAAAACAACATGTATTTCTCAGTCCAATACATTCAAAGTACATTTGACTATATTTTTAATTAGGAGTACATACAAATTTCAGTGAAAAAAAATGTTATCAGGATTATGAGATGCTAGTGAGAGTGTGGTGAGGGTGGGTGGTTCATTTTTGTTATTGAATATTTCTACATGTAAGTGTAAACTATCTCTGAACTCTGTCCTTTGAAGATCCTGCTGTTCAGGGAACAAACTAAATATGAACAAGGGATCCATGATTAAGTGAATCTAGGACCTACAGAAATAATTTTGACATGTTCTCTATCATAAATAAATGTAGCAAGGAAGAGGAGACATGTCAGGTAAGTACAGTAAAGCTGTAATTTTTACCATGTCTCTAACTCAGTTTCTGTCTTTAACTCAAAATGACTCACAAGTTTAAATAATGCATGGCAGGAATGGAAAAATCTTATGAATTACCGAAGACATTGGGACAGCTAAAATAATGTGAGAAATTCAGACTTCAGTCTGGTCTGCCCATAAAAGAATCAGAATCAAGAAATGGTCATCAGAGTGCTGGGGATTTGCACGGGCAGCTTATCTCACTATATACTTCTGCAACAAGCCCTTGCATACAGAGCAGAATTATTGCTGAATAATTATTTTCTTCTATTAATGATGTTTAACTGTGACCAATAATGTAGATTTTCTAGAAGCTTATCTTGCATACTGTTTGCATGTGTCTGCTACTTCAGCAACTGCAGTTTGTTCTGTGTAATGAAACCATATTTAAATGTCCAAAGCATTTCCAATTACCTCTGCTTCCTGTGTCATGATTGTACTTTCCACCTCTCTGACTGCAGTCCCTGTTGGTTTGCCCTATTCACAGCCATTTGAAATTTTGCTACAAATACCATTTTCCTATCTCATTGCTTTGATCAGCTTGCTGCTCAGATTTGGGTTATTTTGTTAGTGCTCCTTTACGGCACAAATTAAGAGACTTGCTTCCATTTTAGAAGCTTTCCATGACCTTTTCAATTTTCTATAATGTTACTCCCATCACTTACCTGAAGCTCACTCCCCCCAACTCCCTGTATTGTTGAGTAAGCATCTTCTTTTTTTCTTTTTCTTTGGTGCCAAGATGTGCCCCTCACTGAGAGGTTTCCTGTAATACCATTTTATTTTTCTTATTGTATCGACAAAAGACATGAGAAATAAGAAGGCTGTTGTAATACATTACCTATCTTGCTGGGTAACTTTGTCTCATTGCCTCCCTGTACTGTGCAATCTGTCTTTCTGTACTTACTTGTTATCCCACCTCTTTGGAACAAGGATTATTTTTCTATTCTTTGATTGTAGACCACATTTTTAAGTGGGCCACTATTTCAGAACTAGACTTCTTACATGTCGTAGGAAATACAAGAGTACTTCTAATGGGTCAGGAAGAAAAAGATGAATCATGCTCCAAGATCTTGCAATCTAAGCCTAAAACTAGTGATGGCAGATGGATACTGACAGACAGATGGTGTTGAGCAAAAATTAATACAAACAATTACCAGTAATATAAATAATACAAACAAAAGGACTACACATACAAATAACACTCATACATATGATATTCATAAATAATAATCTGAATAAGAAAAATAGACATATGTAGAAGAAAAGCACTTATAAATTGAAAACTAGCTCACAATAATATTATTTTTAGCCTTCTCAGATAGCTTAAGAATTAAAATAATTAATTGCCTTGCCTAGGTTAGATTTCCTCAGTGAATAATATATTTTGAGGAATGTGCTCATATTGCCTAAATTTAGATCTTGCCTAAGTTACAAAATAAATCTTTATAAATCTTTTTACTACAGAAAGGAAAAGAAGCACTTCCAGAGGACAAATCCTATAATATTAGGACAAGATATGTCAACCATTATGAGAGTCTATATAGAAAATTCAGATAAAATCTTCTAACTTTAATGTTAGATAAGGAAAATGAAGATCTGCATATATTGGAGAAGAGATTTGAAGCTTGGGAAACAGCTGAAGATTGAACCTACAATTCTCAAGTCTCAGCTAATCACCATAGCTCTGAAACTTCCTTACCAGGAATCAACAGTAAGGTGGATTTCCGGGGTCTTATAGGGCAGGATGTCAAGGACCCTGTTAAAGTTTTAAAGTAAAGAGACTTTAAATAAAAAATATCCTTGAAATGCAGACAATTTCAGCAAATCAATCTATCAAAATCTTCTATCAAAAATTAATAAATAATTTTCCTTGAAAATTTAACATTTATTTATTTAACAGCTTTCATGATTTTTGCTAATTAAATTTGGTACACAATTTTAAGGATAATATGTTTATATATTGAGAGTTGTACTGTATTTAGGTTTGCATTTTGCCTTCTTGTAGCTGAGCTCTAAATTATCATGGTGTATAGATCCCCAGTTGATAATACAACATATAAAGTTACTACTTCTGCAGTCAATATTTGGATTACTGGGTCAACATCTTGGCAGGTACACATGTACAAGGCTTCAAATGATTAGAGAGTATGTTAAATGTTACTATATAAACTGATGCCAGGAATCAAGTGGAATTAAAATGTAGTCAATTGGGACATCAAACCACAGCCCTCTTTTATTCAGATGTTTGAAAATGTGAAACACACAAGAAATTGTGAAAGCATCAAAGCTGCTGGAGAAAGAGGGAGAGAAACAAAGGAAAATATGTACGTAAAGATGTTTTTAAAGTTTAAACTATCATTCTCTTTTCACCTTTCTACTTCTATGTTATGCACCCATTTTCATAACATGCATGTTTTACACAATAGAATTTGACATTTTACTAGAAAAAGGGAAGAAGCAATGTATTTCAGCCATTAGTAAATCAGTCACTGGGTATTTCTGCAGTTTCATATATGAAGTTTTCATTGTAGGCAAGACAGTTGGCAGTGTATTCCTCCTCTGCCCTTCTGAATATCTATGATAATTTTGTTTTGTGAGGGTGGAATATAAATAAAAAAGTGAGGATAATTTGGTGGTCTGTGTGGCTAAGTCAGAAAGTTCTTTTGCAGAAACAGATGATCAAGTTTCACAGAGCACACTGAAGTGCTGGGTATCTGAACCCCAGAGCTTGTGTGTTGCACAGAGCACAACTGGGGTCTCTCAAGGGTAGGAATTTTGTCTGTCTGGAATACTCCACACTGATGTACCACATGCCATTCATGGCACGGATATCCATGGGCATGCTTGTCACCTCCAGAGTCTATGCAATTTAAAGTAATGGATTTACAGCTCTCCTCTAAAGTGAGATTTTTTTCTCAGATGGAAAGCAAAAGCTCAGCCTATTGATGTGAAAGTCTCTGTAGATACCATAGTGTACGGAGATATCTGACTGAGCTTGGCTTATGAGGGAAGATAGTATCCTACAGAATGACTCAAAGAGAGGCAAGGGAAATAGCTTACCAATGGTGATCTTCAAATCGCTATTATTTTGGATGTGCACTACAGACTTTTGGAGGAACTGAGGAGAAAAATCAGCTCTTAACCCAAGTGTAGGATACTCAAAAATGTTTGTGTGCTCAACGGCACTCTGAAGTGGTTTGAAAGGATTCAGGCATCGAATCTCGGATGTCTGGGCGGGCCAAATGACATAACAACACTACTTATTGTGATTTTATAGGGAGATCTACATATGAACTCCTACAGACACATGCTAAGTTATTTAGGTATAACAGTTACATTGCCAAAGGCTATAAGTGAACAGATATAACACCAACGGAAAGAAAAGCCACAAAGCCACACGCATAATGACTTGTTTTAAAAAATTCTCCACAATGTTCAGAAATGTTTAATTCATTTCATATTACTTGCACGAAATTCTGTCTTCATCCAGTTTTTCACTTTTTTTTAAAATGTAATGGTTCCCTTTTTGTTTCAGTCTTCTATTTTTAAAGTCATCATAGGCTCTTAGTTGAAATAATTCTATTTTAATGTTTAATAAAAGACTTTAATTTCCCATATTGGTATTTCTTTCCCCAGAACTTATTTGGAATCATTAATAAGTTTTCAAAAGGTTTTCTCTGCTCTGAAGATATGTAATATCCTCATAACATAACCTGAAAAAAGTAGTATAATGTCCTCAACTGATCTGAGATGAAAATCAACACCAAGATCTTCATTTCCAGACATCCTAGAGGCAAAACTGGCTTAAGGTTTTTTTTCCAACCCTTCTTCATAGCTTACCCTTCATCACTTGTGGTGTACCACTGATGTAGTGGTGCTGGCAAAAATGGCTGTGGGCTGACCTGTGATCGGTGCTGGAGCAGAAATGAAAAAAGGAGGAGAAGAAGCAGTAATTCATTAAGTTCACAATAAAGTCAAGGAAAAACAAATGTAACTGTGCCCCAATGTGGTAGCCAAAGAGGAATGTAATAGATTTAGATAATGGAGAGGGTTTTAATACATCTGCTCACGTTATCTTGTATTAGCACTGTAGACTTGCTTCCCTCAGCAAAAACCACTTTTGTAAAATGTCTAATTTTGAGTGCTTTGAAATAGGCCTTTTTTTTTTTTTTTTTTTTTTTTTTTTTTTCTTTTTAATNTTTTTTTTTTTTTTTGTTCCTGATCATAACATCTCAAGTTCTGTTTTCAGTGCTTGCTTGATACTATTTAACAAGAAATTTCACCGTTTGCTACTAAAAGCAGAAGGTAAGGAGACGTTTCTGGCATTGGGAAATAGATTACTCAGTTGTTAGCAGTGCTATTGCCACTTGCAAAAGTTAGTTTTTAATTTTTACTTTTTATTTGAGAAGAAACTTTATATCCATCATTAAAAATAGTCTTACTTTTATGTGATGCAAATGAGAGCCTGTATTCAGTATTGACTGTATCAAATTCAGATATTTAAATCAAAGTTCCAGTGAGATCAACTACACCATCTGTACTGACAAAAAAGAAAAATATTCAAGAACCCTAATACGCATTTGTAGATCTGTTGATTTTCAGAAACTTACATTTCCAGCTCAAAATACAAACTCAATGCCCAGACTAAATTATATTAGTTCAAGAGATTATTAAACAGCATGGTCTTCCACAATGTTCAGCTTTAAAAGGACATAATTTTTATATTTTAATGGGCTTATGCAATGCAATTATTCACAGAACTACTCTGCATATAATTCATATTTTTCAGCACCTTAAAGATTTTGGAGAATTTCTGTATTTTTTAGATAGAGGTGTTTATGAACTAGAATATTTTTTTTCAGAACTTGAAACGGCAATAGATCAAAGAGGTGCTTTATTAAATGTGCATTTGTTAAATACATAGAATGGAACAACATTTTAAGATTAAGCACCTAAATACATAGTTTAGGCATTCAAATCAGTGACTTAACCTTAGGATTGTTGATAGCTATGTTTTCCTTTGATTGCTTTCCTGCAATGAAGGAAAACCACAATTGCTCCACTTCAGCCCTGGATTTAACTGTGGAACTTCCCCGTCTTATTATTCATTGATGCTGAATGTACTGATAT
Organism: Rhipidura dahli; assembly: GCA_013399225.1. Classification (NCBI taxonomy): domain Eukaryota; kingdom Metazoa; phylum Chordata; class Aves; order Passeriformes; family Rhipiduridae; genus Rhipidura; species Rhipidura dahli. The sequence goes on along the minus strand of VXAC01002317.1, from coordinate 517,258 downwards.
GAGGAAAAAAGAGGTAGAGCCTAAAATGTTTGCAGATCTTTGACAGCAAAATTAGCTGCCAGTTTTCTAGATAAGATGTAGCATTTTTCCTTAAGAGTAATCCTACACACAGATTCTCTCTCCCCTAGGACGCCCTTGTACTCCGATGTACGATCCATTACCAGAACTTTTAAAGACAAATATCCTCCTCTCACAAAGTCACTGAGCTGCAGCAGTAAAGAATGACACAATCCCAGATAGACAGATAAATAACACAGTCTAACACTGAATAGGGTTTGACCACTTGGGGGATAAAATGATTTCTATTTTGTTTTGTGATTGTGTGTTGGATTCCATGACTAATGAATACATGGCTATGTCTCATCATCTGTGGCAAAGTGTCAGAAGTCCATCTTTACAGAATAAAGTTTTCTCTGCTGGAACAAAGGGATTTTTATGAAAGCATGCCTGACTGTTAGTAACTCTCTTTACGGAAGCAGCATTAGGAAAAGAAGGAGTTCTGTTCTAAATGATCACCAGAGCTGAAAAGATGCAATTTCTTACTACAAATTCAATACAAGAATCGCAGACGAAATGTTGATTGCAAAGTGGATAGCGAATTGCTACATCAGATTTAGTGCAGCCAGTCACTTGGTTAAATATCTTATCACCTTCTATTGCCACAGAATCCATACAGCCCCTCCCCTCAAAATAAATTACAAAAGCCTCAAAGCTCACCTGGACCCAAACCCATGAACTGCAAAGATCAGTCTCTGGCACTGGAATACTTGGAAATTTTATCTGCAGAATTTTCAGTGGTGCACAGTGAGTGACAGGTGTTGTACAAATGTGCTTCTACTGCTACAAGGACCAATTTTTTCTGTATAAAACGATCGTATTCCTTCAGGTAAGTGAGTATAGCATTACCAGTCTGGAACATGCCTGCTCTTGTTTGCCAGCCACAAACTAATCTCACCTTATTCACCATGGCAACATTGACACAGCTGTCTATCCCTCTGTTTCCATGGTAAAGGACCAGTAGATAGTACTCCACTGCTTTACGCCAGACTTCTGATTCTGTCACAGATTTCCAAATATTCTAATGGTTAAAATTTGTGTAGAAGCCTTGGAAATGTCACAGCCCCTAATCTGGGCATAAGACCAAAATTAAAACCAAACCCAAAAAATTTAAAAAAACCCCAGAAACAATCAAAACCAAACTAAACTGGAGATAAAATACCTAGTCTTAAAAAAAAAAAAAAAATAAACAAAAGCAAACACACAACAGCTTGTGAAAGCAGAACCAATTAAAGTTTTTTTCCATTACAACAGGTAGTGTTAAAACTTTTTTGACAAATCATAGGATCCTTTCAAGGACTTTTTTTTTCCTGCACCTATGGTGTTTTTCAAAAATTTTTACCTCCTAAATACAGCCTTTGTCAAAACTTTCACCAGTCAGAAAACTTTGAAGTGAGAGTTATTTCCCAAACAGTGAGCTCTTCAAAGTTCACCCCACAGAGACACAGCTTTAAGTTTAGAGGTAAAAAAACTACAAGTAGCACTACAGTCCTTCTCAGCTGAGTGAATTAAGAGCTCTAGTCACATTTTCAAATACTGTGTTGTAGCCAAAGTTACCCTGTTAGGCTTCATGGTTGGGTCTGAGCACTCCCAAATGCTCTGGGTGATGCACATCCTTTACTTAAGGGATCTTAAAAAGCCAATACATATGAACTGCTTTTGAAATGTCTCCTTCAAGCCCTGATGTCACTTTGATGATTTTGAAATGCTTCTCCTACCTCTGTTTGAACACAAGACTATCAGAAAAAGTTCAGTTGGAGGGGGTTGTGTCTGTGACTAACTACCTTATGGGAGCAATGATCTGCTATAGAAATTATTGCTTTGCTTGTGATAAGACAAATACCTACTTGTTATTTTGCCCCAGAGTTTTCCCTATTTTTATGACAAGTGTCCAACACTGACCTTAGTGTGTGCATTCCTATGTGCTTTGTTATTATTCAAATATAATGTGCTGATGACATGGTTTTGGGAGTTGTGCTCAACAGCACTGATTCTTGTTTTGAATTCCAGGCCACATTTTGCAGTTTCTAAGTGTGTAGTCAGTAGCTAGTTACAGAGATGCGATCTTGAAAAATAATTTAAAAATTGTCTTTCAGAAGCATGCACATAAATATATGAGTTTATTTCCACTTTAGATACCCCAGCAATATCACTAAATTGCTGATTCTGTGGGTATTACCTTGCTAAATACTTCAGTAGGGGAGTCAGTGCTATTGTATTTTGCCGTTAAGTTCCTAGTATTCATTTAGATTTTCCTTACTAGGTCACTTCATTAAAAAAAGATTAAAGTCTACCCCAGCTAGAGGCATGAATTCCCACTTCTGTTTTCAGAGAAGTCTGATATCCATGCAATTGTGAAATAATCTTGGTTATAGAAGCAATGTTAAACACAGTCCTTAGGAGACCATACATCTCTTCTGGGTCTTTAGTGGGTCACCTAATTCTAACCTTTGTAGCACTTCAATGCAAAGGAACTTTCCCAAAGAGTGTAGCTTTAAAGCTGCAGGAGCTGAGGCAAGTCCAAAGGTAAACACTACATAAAACCACAACAGTGACATCTGCTGCAGTATTTTCCTTGCACCTTACTGCCAAATTCATAACTTCCCACACACGCCATTTGAAAAGAGATTCACAGAGATCAACAATCTGAGACAGAAGTTGCCTGAAATATTTTTGAGGGAGAGAGGTTTTCCTCAAGTAAACAATATTCTGCTTGGAGGGAAACCACCTTAGAAGAGCCAGATGAATAGTATAGCCTCTCTAATCCATGGCCAGGAAAGGACTGCCTATGCCCATTCTTCACATTAATCCAATAAATAGAATTAAATTTAAATTTTGAGGAAAAGTGGGTGTTATTTAATTACTTTTCCAGTCAAACAGTGGGGTTTGAAACAGTGTCAGTGGGAAGGCCCACACATAAAAACTCTCGAATAGTGAAGTTTTCACTCCTGATTCACACATGTGAAACACACTGTGTGCAGAAAAGCATGAGAGAGTAAATCATGGTATGAGCAGGCATTGAAGCATCTGAGGTCAGCAAAACCACGTCTATTTCATTAGTTTTGGGGGGGTTTTAGGTGCGAACTGGTCACTAGAATGTGGCTTTGTATCAGAGCCTTATGCCACAGCAACAATTTAAACATCACGGGGGCCCCACCAGCAGAAAGACAGGAATGGACAGAGTCTAACAGCAGCCAGGCAAAGGCAATTGTGAATATTACTGATTGCTTAAAGGCTGAACTTTGGCAGCTAAAAAAGGCCTTGAGGTCACAAATTCCACATGCTTGGTCCCCTTCTGACTCCTGACTCCGGTCAGCTGAACAGTGCTGACTTTCATATTTTCACTCAAAAAGATTAAGTGTATTCATTTGGCTGTGCATGTTGCAAGAGCACTAAAAGACTGCTAAAGTACATGCTCACCATGGGCCTGATCAAAGCCCTCTGAGATCAATGGGAATATTTCCTTTGACTTCAATGGGCTTTTGATAAGATTCCAAATTACCCAGTGGAAAGTTAGCCTCTGAAGGATGGTCCTGATGTTAGCATACCCATGGGCATGGCACTCAAAAGGATCTGGCTCTGCACCTGGGTGATACACTGCACCTCACCCTGGAGCAGATGCAAGTGAGGCATCTCATTCTGATATTTCATAAAATACCACAGTGGTGATAAAGGAAGCATATTTTGATTGACAGCTTCCATACTAGCTGGTACTTGAAGCAGCTTGCAGCCACATCAGGATCTGGAAGGATGCCAGACCTCATTCACAATAATGGGACATCATACAAATATCAACAGGGCTGTATCCAAACCAGCTGTTATTAATAATTTCATGTCTTTTAAGAGGAAAAGAGGATTTCAGCCATTTGAAAGGGTTTTTCAAATGAATAATTATACTGTCTGGTGATGTTTAATTTCTGTTTACCTCTGAATGCTTCTAAACTTGTAGCTAGTGGTCCCATATGAATTGGATTTAGAGATACAATTGCTGTTTAATTTAGCTGATTCACTTGAGATGTCTTCTGTATTTTTGTTACAGGAGGTGATTTTTTGAAGAAAATCGAAGGCAACTGAATGTTGACAAAAACAAAACAACATGAAGTTGAAGTTTAGAAAAGTGTGCTTTGATATAAGAGTTTGCAGACAGTCTAGAAAATAGGAAAAAAATATTTGCTGTTGTGGAAAAGCTTCAATAATTGGAGATTAGAAGTGAACAAACAATTCATCTCAGCTCCATGAAAGTTTCCAGGGTCTTCATTCTATTTTGCCTTAAGAGCTAGCTTGAGAGTAGATGTGTTACTCTTTTCTGTTACACTACTTTCTTTCTTTTTATTAGAGAGAATTTCCTACAAATAGAGATTCAAGTTCAGCGATATCTTTTTTCAGCAACAGATGAAAATTTTTAGATGTTTTATGAAAAATATTTAGTCTCTATACTAGAAGGCTGTATTACAGGGAGTACAAACATAAATGACAGTGGAAAAATAAAGAAAAACATAACCTCTAAGATTGTGTTGACTGAGATAGAAGGGGTAAAATGGGTAGATGTATGGTCAAATTTACAACCAACAGAGAGTTTCATAGCTCTTTTAGGTAGTTTAGATATGTTATTTTCATGTGGAACAGATTGTCAACTCCTCTTTTGATACTGCTTCTATTCTTCCATTGATATAATAATCTGTGCATATATATATACATATATATATATTTGTATGTATGTATGTGTGTATACCTACAAATGTATTTATAACTAAACAAAAAAACCCCTACAGATATTAATGTTAGAGGAACCTTGTAAAATGTATTTTCTTAAGCCTGATATGAAGGAGTTACTTTGAATGACAGACTTCAGAAGAAAACCAAAAATATGTAAGTGGGTAGATGTATGCAGGGATTCTTTAAAATGTGGAGGAAGTTGCAAAAGGATTTGGTTATGATATGAAAATTGTAGGGGGAGGAGAGGGAGAGTATCAAAGGAGACTTCTGTTTCTTGATGACTGAGGGTGGTAGCATGAAAACTTTAAAGGAAAGCTTTAGACAGTTCAGAAAAGAAAGATTATGAGTCTGGTTTAGTCATCCAGGTTTTGAGAAATTACTGAGCTGCTTAAGATGAGATATGTGACTTTGAAAGAATAAAGGTCTTTNGACTCCAGATCCTTAAGAGAGGCAGCAGAAAAAAAGACTTATTATCTTGCAAGAAAGCCCAATACTGGTCACAGCCATGTTATGAAAAAAGTCTCATAAATACAGTGGGGTTTGGTTTTAATTGTAGTCATCACGGGGACTGATGGGTTCACTGTTCTAGAGAGTTTATTTTTCACACTATAAAGTCATAGTTTAGACAAATAATATGTGGGATTTTTGTCCTTGACAGATTGGAGTACTATTTTCAGTCCTAATCTTGTTATCTCAGTCTCAATCTTTCTGGCTTTTTTCTTGCTGTTTTATCTTCAGATTTCAAATGACAAAGTCAAAACTTAGGCTTCTGAAAAAATACACTAAAAAATGAGCTCTGCAGAAATATATTTGAAACTGCATGTATCTCCAAATTAAAGCTGATAGACTTTTTACAGTTCTACCTTGGAAATTCCCAACCTCCACATGAAAAGAATTTGTGCTTTCTGTGCTTTTAAAGTTGTTACTAGCCTGGCTGAATGTGCAGCTGGTAGTGATCTACAGTTTATGTTTATCCTGCTGAGTGAAAATGAGGGAGGAAAAATTTGTAGACTCATTCAGCTAAAATTCTGAAATGCTGTCTCATATATTTTGTTCTCCTGAAATGCTGCCTTGTTCAGTCAATTTTCTCAGAGGTTCCTTTTGCTAACAATAATGCTTAATAAATCCAGCATCCAAAATTTTAATGTCTAAAACCAGCTGTATGTCAGAGGTCAGTTTCTGTTCATCTTTAGTTGTATGAACTTTCTGAGGACAGAATTCAGAAAATACAAGTTTGAGGGCAAGTAATTTTAAGTAGCAAATAAAAGTTATAGATACTTAGTTACGATGAATTCTTAGGAGCTAAAATATTTTTATAGAATCACTTTTACTGTCACACATCCTTTAGTAAAGCAGAATATCACTTAAAAGACTTATGCAAAAACTACCCCTAAAATTAATATCTTCTAAAAATCTTACTTATTATTTTCCATAACTTTGTATCCTGAAAATTCCCAAATATAATTAAAGATCACATTTCTGAAAGGAAAAGTTGCTTTTATTTAAAATACATGGAAGGCAATATAGATAGGTTTATGCATCAGTCTGTCTGTAAGGTATCAATGCCCATAAGTGCACTTGCCACTAATAGTCAGTACTATAGATATATCCCAGTCCTTCCTTTTTGATAGTGTCTTGTTGTTTTTGTTTTGTTTTGGTTTGGTTTTTTTTCTGCCTGTGTTGTAGTAGCTCTTTTTCTGTCATTGACACACCAAGATACAGTATTCTATGTTTTTGTAATATAGCAGATGCTGTTTTATCTATGTGCAGTATTGTCTTTTTGCTCAACATCTCCTTGAAAAGGACAATTATTTTCCTGAACCAACACTTCAACAACCGTTGTGAGTAGCTGGTGGGGGAGATCTGTGTGTTTGCTGATGTTTAGGGTTTTTTTTTTGGTTGCTTGTGTGATTTTTATCTTTTCTTGAAGTCACAAATTTCTCATCTACTGAACTTTTTAAACCATGTGGATAAAATCTGATATTGTATGCCTTAGCGTGTGATTCTCTTCCTCTTCACTTTAACAGCTACTGATGCTCCTGAGTCTATTTATCTGTTTATGTGATTTATCTTAGGATGTGCTAACTCTTATGAGAAAAAAAAAAAAAAAGAAAAAAAGGGGGAGGAAGGAAGAAAATGTACCTGTTTATTTGCAGGAAGTAGAAAAAATTATTTCTGCAGCCTTGTTCATGAGCTTTCTCTTGCATTGCATATACATTTTCTACTTCTGGACTTTAAAGGCTCTAATGTTTTTATTAATTGAAGTAGTCATGTGGCTTAAAGTATTTAGTAATAATGATGGTGTCTGTCACTTCATAAAAGTGCTATCCCTTTCCCACATAAGCCATTGTTTTTCTCAAATGCTGGGTGTCTATGCTGTGAGGCAGTCCCTCTCCACAGCAATAGCAGAATTTTTTTCTTCAATGTTTTTCTTTTATATCAAAGCATACTTTCATTCAAAGCACACTTGTAAATAACTCAAGTAATAGTCTATTTCTTTGGGCTGAATTTGTTACTATTCAAGTCCTCTGGTTATTACCAGCAGTTCTTCAGTTCATCTCAGATTTTAAGGATTTTCTGTTCACTAGACTAAATGTGTAAGAAATTATAGATAGTATTTTATTTCAGGAACTGCATTACTGAAAAGTTACATGTTCTTTCCAAATCTTTTGGTCTTATGACGTAGTTATCTTCATTTTCATCTATGTTTTATTTCCATTTCTCATTTAAATTTTTCATGTACCATATTAATTCTGAAACCAATGTATTCTTTCAATGTCTATTTCTGTTTGTCATACGACTTTATAATTTGATAAAACTCTTGTATTGAGATATCTCAGCTGTTGTCCTCCTAAACAGAATGGGAAATATTTTGATGTTGCTGTTGGTATATCCATACCACTTGTACACAATTCAGATGGAAATTGATCTGTTTCATTCATGCAAAAAACTAGGTTACTGGGAGCCATTTTTTAATAAAGGGATTAGATCTTTGCCTTGTCTATGATTATGCCATCTACATTAAAAAGTATGGAGATTTCCTGCTAAAAATCACAATTTTTTTGCTTCCAACTTTCCTGAAGAAGTATAAGAACTGGTTGAAAGAACTTTGCTGTAAGTTTTTAGAGAAGAATTTATCTTTCATAAGATTTAAGTGTTCAAGATTACACTCTTTTGGGCAAATATTGTTTTAGAAAAAGTTCTTCATAATTGCAGGACCAAAACAAAGTATTTTTTCCCCATTTTATAATATCAATTTACTTTTTGCTTTCTGGGTTACTTGTCCTCCAGTCCTCATTCCTCCAGTCCTCATTCCCCATTCCCCCGCACTCTCTTTTATCTTTCTGATTTCCTTACATTTCCTTTTGGTTTCTATATTGGGTTTGCATGGCCAAGCTCTGGTTGTGGGTGGCTTCTGTGAGAAGCTGCCAGGAGCTTCCTCCATGTCCAGCAGAGCCAATTCCTTGTAGCTCCCAAGATGGATGTGCCAATGCTGGGCCAAAATGGTGATAACACCTCTAACAGATTAACAAATCTTAACAGATTTAAGAAGAAAGAAAAAAACCCCAGCTTTTTGCAGAGTTGTAATTGTGTCCAGAGAAGAGGAGTGAGAACATGTGAGAGGAGCCACTCTGCAGACACCAAGGTCAGTGAAGAAGCAGAGGGAGGAGGTGCTCCAGGTGCTGGAGCAGAGATTCCCCTGCAGCCCATGGAGGAGCCCCATGCCAGAGAAGGTGGATGCCTGGCAGGAGGCAGTGACCTCATGGGAGACCCAAGGAGAGTGCAGCCCACACTGAAGCAGCCTGTCCTTGGAGGATAGCACCTTGCAGAAGAGTGACCAGCAGTCTTGGGGGGGATTGATGCCTGTAGGATGGACTCATGCTGTAGAAGTTAATGGAGAATTGTCTCCTGTGGGAGGGACCTCAGAGTGCAGCAGGGGAATGAATCCTCTCCCTGAGCAGCAGGACAAACAACAGGAGATGAACTCACCATAACCTCATTCTGTACCTCCCTGCACCTCTGGGGCAGGAGGTAGAGCTGAGAAGGAGGGAGAGGTAGGGGGAAGGTGTTTCAAAAGGTTTGTTTTATTTCTCATTATCCTGCTCTGATTTTGTAATTAATAAATTAAATTAATTCTAATTCTAGCTCTAGCTTGTTTTCCCTGTAATGATATTTGGTGAGTGATCTCTCCCAGTCCTTATCTCAGCTCATGAACCCCTTATTATATTTCCTCTCCTCTCTCCAGCTGTGGAGGGGAGTGAAATGGAAGCTTTGGTGGGTGCCTGGAATCCAGACATTGTCTACCCACCACTTTTTCCTTACTTAATTTCTATATGAAAACCAGACAATGATGTAGCAAAACACCACATACTTCCCCGTATCTTCTGCCACAACATAAGAATGAATTGTTTCAGATCAGATGTATTTTATGTGGACCAGTATGACTGACAGCTTCCTGAAAGTGTTTGGGCTCAGCCTTTTGGGTAAAGTAGTAAAATTGCATGACTAGAAGCTATATTTCTGAGAGATTGTTAGGTGTTAGGTCAATGTTTTCCATAATTTCCTGGTATTACTGGGAAACACTTTCTTTAAATCAACCTTACAGGGTCCTATTTCAGAACTGCAGAATTGCAGTTAAGAGATCTCCATGTGAACCTACTCATAATGGGGCATCTTACTTGGACAGAAAAAGGTAAGGATTAATGAATTTGTCTTTAGACCTTGCAAAGAGAATGAGGATGAGTGCCAGATGGCCAAGAGAAAGATATAAGGAGTCTGTTATGCTTTAGACTAACAAGTGATCCAGGGGGTAATGTTTCCTTAAGGCATAATCAAGCATTCAGGAGGCAGATGGTGGAAAGAGTACGGAGTCAAGACAGTTCTAATTAGCCCAACACCATATGGAGTTGCTTCTTTTCTAGAAGCTCAGCCTTCTAGACAGGCCTGTGGGTTTGCCTACTGGACATCCCAGAGACCTTTGAAAGCACTTAATGACTCACAACCAACCCACTTGCCCAGATTTTTACTTTAGAGAAATAAGTGGATGATGTTAAGTATGGGAAGCCCGATTCATAAATCTCCAATACGAAACTAAGATGTAGCTGGATTAGGACAGTACCAACAAACCAAGAAATTAGAATTCCTAAGTCTGACATAACTGGAGTCTACAGAGGTCTCTGAAGTATTACTTCATTTTGTTTCCATTCATAAAACTCTTCTTACTTCCAGTCAGCATGTAGGAGGAATTATTGCAATTCTGCTGCCATTATATGTGGGCTGTACTCCTATTTTGCAGGGCTTTTTGGCCACTATGATCAGTCCCTTTACTGCCACTCTTAAAAAGTAGAAATATACCTTCTGTGTCTTAACTGTTTTTGTCTGTACTTGTATCCTTTCATTAGTTTGTTTGCCAAGTCCCACACCATCTTTACATGCTGGGAAAGACCATGGCTTTTAGTCCTGGGAGAATATGAAAGAGAAAGTCATTAGAGAGCATACCTACAGTTTAGGGTAGATTGCAGTGCATCTACCCTAAGGGACATTTCTAAGGGGTGGGGACAGTGGGTAAAATAGGGACAGTAAGACATGTGAAATCAGGATCTCAAATCACATCTGGAAGCAACACAGCACAGCAGGCTAATTCAGTTGAATGGAGTCCTCATCAATGCCTTTACAATGAACATAGCATCCTCTGCATGTATCAATAAAATATGAATAAAAACTTTAGTGCTATATTTTTCTGATAATACCTGCAGCCATTGAGAAACACTGAAAACATGTTGAAGATCTTCAGAAACAGAAAACTCCCACTACCTCGTACTTGTGTATGTGTGCTGTCAATTGAATTTTAAATAAAACTGTTGCAACAAGTGATGTTTAAGCCCCAATATGTCCTAAAAATATTCATCTCATCGCTGACAAGTGGTTAAGTGCATTTGTTAAACCTTGTCCTCTACCTGAAAAAAAAAAAAAATACAGAATCCAGATCACCTAGTATTCTAATGCCAGAAAATACATCAGCATTCATCTTCACGTTTGGTATCTCAGTGTCTTTCAGTATAACGTTTTAGTTGACTCCTAGAACTTTTGTACAAAACAAGACAGACTGCTTCCTTATTGTCACCAATCTCTTACTGCTTTTTCTTTCCTTCATTTATACCTTAAAGAAGAATTTTTTTTTATCACTTGCTATATTGAAAAAAAATGTCCTTATTAGCTTATTCTCATTATTTCCTAATATATTCATTAAATTTAACCTAAATGTTTATAAACCATTCATTTTAAAAGCAGAAAATTATTTTTGCTGGGCATCTAGTGACTCCTTTTCAGTTCAACTTTCCTTAAATACTGCAAGACATCATTACAAATAAATGCATAGCTTTTCATTTTGAGAGTTATCAACTGGCACTCAGAGTCTGAGGCAGTCTCTGGGTCATACATTCTACAAAGATAACACTCACAAGCTGTGGGTGAAACTACCTCCTTTTATTTCTTCTGTTACCAAATTCAGACTTTAAGGAGTGATCTAGGGTGTCGTTCTTTTCATCTCCAAGTCCAAAGCTTTACTATCCCCTACAGCTCTATCTCTGTTCAACTACTCTGTAAAGCTGTTGAGAGAGGTAATGACTAACAAGAGCTGAAGTGCCAGCATTATGTAGGTGACACAGCACCAGCATTATACAGACCCTAGTGTTTCTCAAAAATCTTACTACTCTGAAATCAAAACTTGGCTGAAGAACAATTAAAAGACAAAATACAGAAAAGTTAAAATTATAGTCTTAAGAGAAGTATTTGTGCTCTATCAGTCTGTACAGGATGAAGTTGATTTGCAGTTTCAGTACATTTGCTTGCTATTTAGAATTTGGTCTGGTCAGTGTGACATCTTTATTGACAAATGGAATTAACTGTAAGGGAATAATCTCAACAACATTACTCATTTTAAGTTAGGTGTGTACATAACCTACTTGCTTAGGCTCTGTGTATAGTCAGCAGGGAGAATTGTCTCCAGGGTAAAACTGATGCCATTCACATTTTGCTCAACACAGTAATTCAGATTTTATGTATGGTTTATCTTTTCTTTTGCAATGTGTCTTCTTCTCATTTAAAAATCATTTGACTGGTTAAAAATACTGTGCTCCTCAAAATGGATGTTAAGTACCTAGGTAACCACACTGTAGAAATAAATGTCTTTTCTTTTTTATTTCTTTTGCCCTCACGCACAACACTTCTGGATCACCTGAGCACAGACTCTAGCTGCTTTCTCTATGGATTAGTTATTCATGATCCTAAATAAATAGTTGTCTCTTCAATATGTCATCTTCATTAGCAAACTCCTCATTTCTACTGAAAATGATTGCTCTGGTGCTTGTACAAGGCCAGATACTTTGCTCCTGCTTATTACTCCGTGTGCAGCACTTGGTGGCAGCTCATCTTTCATTATGATGGACAGGAATGAAGTGTACTGGAACGTAACAATTATAGCCTTGTGAGGAGGAGAAGAAAACAAACTCAGAAAATCTGTAACTGTTGGGGCTATTTGAAAGTTTTTCTCCCAAGATGGACATGAAGGGTTTGACCATAAAAAGATCAAGGAAAAGAAATTGAGGGATGATGCAAAGAGCACAAAGGGCAAGTAGAGAGGCTGTATGAATAAGTCCACGTTGTTGGAGAATGAAGACTTTGCAGCACCTAAAATTAATACCAACCATGCAGATAAAACATTGCTTTAATCCATCAATGCTTGAAATGCATTTTATTTTACCCTATTATTCTTTTTTTTTTGAGACAGGTCACTGTAAATTTCATTGGTATTTCTCTTTTCCTGAAATCTGTTTTATAACTGATATTTTACTGTATTTTTTTGTTTGTTTGTTTTGTGCATTTTCTTCTTTTCAAATTAATTATTCATTAATGATTAGTTTTTGGGACTGAAATTACTTTCAATAAAAATCTTAAATACATATAAGCATAATGATTGTATCTAACTCTTAATGTTAAATCAGGGAAACTTTTAACTCATATATCTAATATTTCACATATTTAAAATTGCTATTTAGGCCAGGTTTTCCATAGAGATTTTTTGTAAAATTATTTTTTGGTAGAAGACTTCTGGGATTGTTCATCTCCTTTTGCATTTGGATTCCAACTTTAAGAAGGATTCCAACTTTATGAAAAATTCCAACATGAAGAGCATCTGTTTTGAAAAGTTAATGAAAGAGTTTGCTGGAAAGAAAAAAAAAGGAGTTTTTTCAGGAAAAAACTAATTTACCACCAGTAGAAGTGTGTCCCAGTCTATTCACTATATTATTAACTGAAATTATCTTGTATTAATTTAGTAATCTTAGCTGCCTTTTTGTTAAAATCCTGTTTTTGAAAATCAGGTTCTTATTCATTATGCCTTGAACATCCTTTAATTCCAATGAAAACAGAAATGCACAAGATTGTAGAAACTCGGCTCACATTTTTGCTGGAAAGTTAAAGAGGTTAATAGGTCACATAATTTTGACATCAATTTTTAGCTGCACTAGCTCTGCTTTATCAGGCAGAGGGGACAACAATCTGTTGAATCTCCATTTCCTTGATTGATGTACCAGGAGAACCATTGCAGGGTCAATATGACTGATTTCCTGGAGTCGACTGAGGGTCCTTTGTGGAGACTTTGTTAAACCCGCTGGGAATGTCTACTTTTTCTGTAAGCAATCATTTCTTGAAACATTTGTCTGTCCATATGGGCTAACACTTTTTCATAAACTAAACCAGCTTTGCAGAAAGGAACTGTTACCCAAAACCAAAATGTTTAATACACTGCAATGTGATTTATGTAGACGATTTTTTTTTTCCTGAATGCATGAACAGAAAGATGTTGATAAATTGCAGTGAGTTTAGTGGAAGGTTACCACAATGGGACAGGATGGAGCACTTGTCATGCCAGGAGAAGGCAAGGGGCTGATGCAGTCTGGAGAAGAGATGGCTGTGGGGGCACTCCACAGCAGTCCTCCAACTGAAGGAAAAGGAAACTTCTCAAAGCATCAGTGAAGAAATAGTAGTGTACAGTACCTCATTTACTCTATAACAGTTGGGGTTTTTTCTGAGTTTTACTGGAGTCTTTATCCAGTCCAAGTTCAATGAGTTCAATGTTTAAAAATAAATTATTGTATTAGAATTAAGAAAAAATGTTTGATTTTGGCATTGGGAAGAAAAAGAGAGAAAGGCCTAAAAAGCAAAACAGCAGAAAAGAAATTATACTGTTGAGAAGATTGAAGAGTAAAACACAGTTTTCTCAGTCAACAAGGTGTGAACTTAATTGTTCTAGGAATGTTTCTGCCAGCTGTCCCTATATAACATTAATGTAAACTTACTTTGAGAGTACGATTTATTTGTAAACAATGGCTTAATCACGTGAGTTTCACACAGTGATGTTTTCCATGTGCAGTTACTGAATTGTCTGCTAACAATGTTGTCCACTTTTCCACTATAGTTTCAAGGTTCGCCATGAGAAGATGAGAAAAACTCATTTCAGAGGTATTAGAAGTACAGAGTTAGAAAGTAGGTCTGGGTAAATGGTTTGGAAAAAATCCAAATTTTATCATGCATGAAAAGCACAGAGCACAGCGATAACACAACAAAATAATTTCTTATGCTATTTTACCCATCCTGTGTGTCCCCATTTATTTGAGTACCAAACTCAAACATCTTGGGTGATTGATCATTGATTCATGAAGGTTCTAGTCTGGATTTAGCTTGCCTTCATGCAAGCATGCAGTGACATAAAGTGTTGTATGTGATGGATATGGCTTTGAGAAAAACACAGAAGAACACAGAAACAGCATTATGAAGTTTTCTCCCCATGATTTTGATTCATTTCTCATCCATTCTGGATGAAACATTAATGAAAATAACAGAAAATCCATGAAGATCTTTGATCTTTAGAGGGAAGTTTTGTGAAAAAGCAGCTTTACCAGGAATCATAGAATCACAGTATCAATTAGGTTGGAAAAGGCCTCTAAGATCATTGAGTCATCTTCCTTTGTCTTTCCATTCCTCCCTTTCTTGAACACATATCTTAGCTGTAAGTGAATTTGAGATGTGATGGCCTTCTTGAATATGTCAAGGTGCAACTTTCAAAGCTCTTGAGACTAAAATCTTTTGCCCTGCTAAAAACCCAAACAGTGTAACATTACATGGGAATATATGAGACTGAATCCTCTGCTCAGTTCACAAATTCTGTGTGACATAGACACCGAGTGATATTCATATGGCTGCTTTCTATGCAGCACCACTGCAGGTTGGCATGCAGTGCTGTGAGCACTTCTGCCACCACCACTGTGCTCTACTGGTGCATGAGGTCCTTTCCTTGTTATTCAAGTTCTGCCTTTGATGTCCACAATTCAGGAAGACTGCGGTTTACGTTGTGTCACAACATTTGCCTGTGTGACAAGTAGAGTTGCAGTAGTTCTATTTCTTTTGAGAACAATTATTCCTACAGTAAATGGGACTGAAGATTTCTAACTTGATGATTGTGCCAAAAAAATTGCCTCTGAAAAGTGCTTAAAAATCACTTTTTAATCAGTGTTTATGAAGCACCCTAACAAGACATCTTGCCATCGTTTTTTCCATCCTATACTCATGGAATCTACTGTAAAAATTACATGAAAGGCAATTCCAGGATGCTTTCCTGGATTTCAGTCCTGAACTGCACTCCTCAAAGGAAGGACATGGGTGCACACTACAAAGAACATAAGTTAATACTTAATGAGCTGGGTAGGAGCAGTTTACTTAGTCACTAATAAGTCACTTACAGAAACTGTAGCACTCGATTTAAGCCATATCTCAATGCCTAGAATATTGAATCACACTTACTGAGTTGCAGTTCAGGACAAACAGCTATCTTTTTTCCAACACATTAAATTATATATGCATATTACCTTATACATACAGTTTATATCTATTTTAATTAGAAAACACTTAGTAGTTCTCATGATAAACAATCTGCCAAGTAAAAATATCATTATTTATGTATTAGTAGTGTTGGCAAGAAAACAGATATTGCTATCTGTTGAGACATTCCTACATTTTGAATAACTTTAATTACCTGTGAGAATAGAATTCAGTGTTTCAAGGCATTTTATGTATTCAAAGGGCTTAAATGTTTTGTTTCGAAAACACTGATGTAACCCTTCAAAACATGAGACCACTGCAATATGCTTTTAAATTTTAAGTGTAATTAATATATAAAACATATTCGGTAAAAGGACTGAAATTGAATATCTTATTTTTAGTTTTAACCATATATGTCAAAGAAACTGAAACATTTGCTTCAAACATATTTTTTTATCACGAGGGTATTTTTTTAATCAACTTGATCTCTTTCCTTTTAATTTTTTTTTTCTATTAATTGCTAAAACTAGTCAGTTGTGTACTGACCCTCAAAAAATATGTTTTGTAATAGGTGTGGAGGGTAGCTGAGCAGGAAAATGAACACAGGAAAAAATAACTTGAATTACCTCCCTGCACAGTAAGTACAATCCTTGCAAGTATAAGGCACTAGTTGTATCTGTCTGGAGTACAATATACAATTCTGGTCAAGTTCAAAAAATATTAGCTCAGACTGATTACTACTATGAGAAAGGGTTTGGAAAACCTTTTATATTGGAAAAAACATCAGCTCAGTAAAATGAAAGTGTATCAATTTTAGCTAAAGAATAGATTTCAACAGAATAACAGAATATATTTTGGCAATTAATAACTTCTGTTCATAAATTACAAGAAGGTTTTTAATATCTGAATGTTTCACTATTTCAAGTGTGATTCATTAGAACACAGCTTAATAAAAACATATTTTTAAGTTGTAGTTTCCTAAATTTGGGATGAAATTTTGTGATATATTTGCTTTCAATTGCAGGTATTAAAACTAAATTTTCCATGTGCTGCTGGGAGGTGCTTCAATAAGTACCCTGAGGTCTTTTTAAAGTAAGCAAAACTCTAGTCTGCCTTGCAAGTTTTCTTTATATGAAAGAGAGGACAGAAGGGGCATTTCTGATAGGAGGGAAGGAGCTAAAACCTGCAACCATTAACTTGAAAGCACTTCCAAATCCAGTAACACAGGGATAGCCATTAAATGCTTTTCTAGTTCTATATGCTACACTCTCAGGTTGCTAAAGGATGGTGTTTCCAAGCATGCCAGCCGAGGAGTATTTTAAATGAAGTCTTTAGACAGCAATGTGGTGAGAAGGCAGTCTGCTGTGTTAACACCTCTGTTGTTAAAAGATAAGGTCGCATTTCTCATTGTGACTTTAATGGCCGCTTCTTATTCTGTTTTTCTGCTCCCTGTGTGGTCTGTACTTATATCTGCTGCTTTAATAACTACAGCAAATTTTTACCATGACCATTAGCACAGTAGAACAAATGCAGCATGGAAAAACTGCTAAATTATTTCTCGATTAATGTACCACCATCAAATTTGCTACTTGTTCTTTTATTATTGAGTCCATATCCTTTATCCAGAAAGCATAATTTCTAATTTCCATCTTGCATTTTTTTATCTCAGAAATGCTACTGAGTCAGCCAACATGCCAATAATAACATAAAGGCAATAAAACAGGAAGTCACCTTTAAAAGTCATAGACCTTTATTTTTTTATTTTTATTGTTGTTTTGATTATGAGTTACATTGAAAATGGGAAAAATGGAAAGTGACACCTTTTATTTTTTACCTTCTAAAAGAGAGTAAAAGATAAGATGCATTTATTGGCATTGTTTTGGGGGGTTCTTTTTCATTGTTGTAGTTGCTGCTTTTTAGATCATTTGTAGTCATTGAATTATTCTTTGCCTCCCAGTATGCTTATAGTGAATTCAGATTCATATATTGTACGGATGGAAAGAACCATTATGATTATCTATTCCCAACACCTGTGTAGCAGCCCATAAAATCTGAACCCATACTTCATGCATCAAGTTCATATCTTCTGCTTGAGGGACAATAGATCTTTTAGAAATGAACCCAGTTTTGATTTAAAGTCTTGATTCTCTCTGACTAATGTTTGCACCTTTCTAAGACATGCAGCCGGCTTGGAAACATGCTGTAAGTAAATGGGATCTTGAGGTTCCACCTCCACTGACTTTCATGTTAGAATTGTTAATTTAAAATTGACTTTCACAGTATTTTTAACGTACTCAGAAAGGAAAAAATCTCTTGCAGGTGCTTCACATTAGCAAAAAATATTAAAGAATGAGTGATGGTATCTGCACAAAACAGAATATATAAAATATAATATTTCAGAAAACCAAACCAAAAAAACCAAAACAAAACCAAAAACAACCAAAAGGCCTTTACTTTACAGCTATAGCTACTACAGACACAAAGCCTGGCTGACAAATTATATGTGAGAGTCAGTCAGAAAGCCCACCTTGATCTTTGTCCTTCTTCCTTTGATTTCTAAATTGCATGAAGCAGATAAACACTTCCATCAGTTCTGCTAATCCTTCCTATAAGATTGTACTTACATAGGTTTTTTTTGTGACTAATCAAAGGAAATATCTGAAAATTTTGTGAAAGTGAACTTTTTTTTGTGTTCACTAAGAGGCATGGCAGAGACTTATGAGCAGATTTCTGTTCTTCAGAGATAAAATAATTTACATTAAATAAAAACAAATATACAAACAAAACCTGTAATGAACTAAATCAACTTGAGAAAAAGTCATGAGTCATTTTGCCTCATGATGGACCTTATTTTGGAAAGTATACATTTTTTTTCAGATGAAAGGAAGAACAAAACTTGCTTTCATTCAGGATGAAATAAAAGCTTTTATATTCAAGAGTCTTGCTAAATCTCTTGTGAAGAAAGAATCATATATTATGTCTAGCTACAAATCTAATGAGATATTATATACCCATTTTCTTTACCTATATAGGTAAAGGTGACATTAAGGGAGTTATTAGTCATAGAAAATATTGGTAAAAGAAGCTCTGAGAGATCATCCAGCCTGTCCCTCAGTCCAAAGCAGGATCAGCTACCAGTATGTCATTCCTGACTGATACCTCTTCAGTCTGATTTGAAATGCTTTCAAAAACAGGATGTTTAGGAGATCTTTAAGAAATCCATCCTAAAGTTTCACTGTTCTTACCGTTACAAGTTGTTTACACATCTGAACTACAGCTTGGCTACAACAAGAGCCTCTCCAGCTGTGCTGCCGCCAGCCAGCTGGGCACATTGCTGGCCACTGCCCCCCATAGCTGGCTGTGTTCTGCAGAGGATGCTCTGCTTCTACATGGCAGTCTGATATTTGCTTTCTTTGTAACAACATGACACAGTTGACTCATGCTCAGATAGCAAGCTGCTATAATTCCCAGATCATCCCCATTTGGCCACTTGTTTCCCATCTTGTATTTGTGCAGCTGATGGTTCATACATAACTGGAGTACTTTTCACTTACCCTTTGATCTTGTTATAGTGGATCAAATTAAAATCATCAGCTGTTGTATTCAGTGTTCCTTGGTGACAGATACTTGAAGTATTGCTGGACATAGATTAATTTATTGTGGGAAATGGTGTTCTAAACCAGATCTGCACAATATTGTATTTGTACCTCTATTCCTTTTCTTCCTTTAAACAGTGACTTGCCAAGATTTTCTATATGATTAGTGGTCTATATCTTTTTAATTCACATTATTAGGCCAATAATATCACCAATATTATACCAAAGACGGTTTGTTTGGTTTTTTTGTTTTGTTTTGTTTTGTTTTTTCTTTCCAAATATGTATTTACAACACACTTTGCTGGTTAAGAGGAAGACAAAACAGACCTGGAGGATTAGACAATCATTCTACTGTTCTTAAAAATCATACGATGAGATACAACTGCAGCACTAGGATCCTTGTCAGGAGTTGTCAGGAGGTATGTGGTGTTATTTTTTGTCATAGCTGATTTTCTTCTTCTTCCAAACTGTTGATACTCATGTACACAGATGCTGAGTAAAAGACTACAAAAGTCACTGTCACATACACCTGGGGTCACCACAGCAGAATTGTGTGCAGCAGAGTTCAAGGGGTTTATTTGTACATGTATTGAATAATTCACTAGATTGCACCAAATGAAATATATAGCACAAGGAAAGATTTCATATATGATTATTCAATGTTTTAACATATCCAGACAGTTATTAGCATATCTTTGTTATCAATATGAGTTTTATATGATGCTGTGAAGGATGACATTGCTAACTAGGACTCCACCTAAAACACCCAGATTTTGCCTAGCAAATTTGAACTGCTTTGTTTTCCAACATCTATACAATTTTATATTTTATATCTTTTCTATTTATTTTATATATAAATTTATATAACAATTTTGAACCTTACAATAAATGTGCTAAATTAAAATCTTTGGAAGACTATAGGCGATCCACCTAAATATTACTATAATTGTTGTAGCTCTTGTTTAATATTTCCCAAACATGTCAAGGTGCATCAGTACAGATGCACCTTGGTACAAGAGCAAACGTTTTTGATGTGAAGAAAATGTGACTGAGAATCAGAAGGATTAAGTGTTCTGTCAAGGATGGTGCTGCAGTTCTGAATTATTTACAAAACATGGAATTCAAAACACTGGAATTCAGCATTTTAGAGTCACAGTTTTCAAACTGCACATGTGAGAAATACACTTTTTGATGCTTCCCAACTTTGCGGGCAAAGTTAAACACAAGTCATTTCTCCAATCTTGAATACTTCTATTGATTTTGGACTTTGAGTAAAAGAAAACTCAGCTGAGGTCACAAAGTTTCTACTGTGGCAGCCACAGTGCAAGTGATTAAAACCCTGTCTCTCACCTTAAGTGTTCCAATTCAGTCTTGTGAAGTTTAACACCTCACCTCAAGTCCCAGCCAAATCTCAAGGGGCTTTGAATTGACATCACAAACACACCTCCAAGTTTAACAAAGAAGCCGAAAAAGACAAACAAGGAAAAGAAATACTTATATACCAGCAGCAGCTATTCCACAGAGGTTTGATCCAAAGGAAAGCTGGAAGAGAACACTGAAAAAGCACATTTTTTTTTCTTTCAAGGGCTGTAACTAGCCCCTACTCCTACCATAGGAGAGCTCAAGAGTGTCCAGATAAAACACTCTCATCTTTTACCTTAATGAACTCTGAACTGACAAGTCTTTTATGACAAATTCAGCACTCTAGCAGTAGCTTCAAAACTACATGAGATTTAAAGCCCTATTTGAAGCCATATCTGGTTTGTCTCGCCTCTGTGACAAGTTCTCACAGTTCTCATCTGGGTCAGTAAATGGAGATCCCATGATAGGGAAAACTGACATCCCATTCATCTTGCTTTGCATGAGTGCTTTGCCTGTCAAAACAGGCACACAACAATGTTAGTTTTATATACTCTTAAGAAATGCAGCCCCAAATTGGCTGCCAAAACACAAGCAGGAAGAGTGCAGACAGAAGCATACACCAAGATGAGGAAACAAATTGGAAATTTAGATGAGTACAAATAAAAAACAAAAGCGGCACTGTCATCCTTCCTTTTTTAGCCAGAGAGATGTATTGCCTTCTCTTTCCCCCCATCCCCCCCCGCCCCACATCCTAGTCAAAACCAGGTGCATGAAAAATGACATAGAGTTTGAGGTCAGAAAGGATGATCTGATCATTTAACTCATCCTCCCCCCAGGGTCTTATATCTGTTCCAGTACTTTTTAATAACACTCAATGACCTTGGTTAAGATGGGGCATCTTTTTCAGTTCCCCAGAACAATTGGTATGGCCTACATTTTAGACAAACATCGAAGAAACTGAAACACACCAGGAGCAGATCAGACCACTTCTGTGCAGGGGAATAAAGAGTTCTATCAGACCACAGCATATGTCTGGTTGAAGGTAGTGGGGCGTGTGATTCGACTACAATTTTTCTTTATTCAAAATGATACGTACTAGAGATGTGTTGAGGAGAGAGATTTTTGTTTCCCAAAGCCCTTCATAAAGGGAAGTCAACTACAACTTTCAAAGAGCCACAGATTTTAGAGCCAGAAGAGGCCACCAGGCAATGTGCAAAGCTCAAGCTCAACAGAAAAACAACTAAGCCAAAATTGGTTATCAGTGGAAAATCGTCATTAAAGGGGAATAGTATAAGTAGTACTCAGCAGGCTTTGAAACTCCTGCTTTGTTTGGGGATTTTTTTCTCATTTGATTTGAAATAAATATATAATTAATTGTAAAATGTGTGAATTACACAAATGGGGTAAGTGGCAAATCATGTTGAGCAGCTATAGAAATTTATTGCAAGAATTTGTTAAGCTGGTCTCAGTAAATGTGTGTATGTGTCTAAGAACTATTCATTTTCACTAACAATCTCAACAGGGTAAATATGTTTATTTAGGAAACAGAAATGCATTCCCAATAAACAGGGGAAGCTGTCACTTTGAAAGTGACTAAGGTATTTAATGCAAAGGCAACCCAGACAAGGTCTCAAAGGCAGAAAGACCAATAGGATCTTTGGGTTTATAAATTGTAGTAGTACTACTTCTCTGAGCAGGAATAAGAAAACAACGTGTCTCCTTTGGTGATTTTCAGCATATGGAACATTAAAGATAACAAGTAAAGCTTTGCAGAGGTTCTTGAAAAAACCATTCAAAGACTTAAAAAGCTGTTGAAATAATTCCTAAAGAAAAGCAGCAAAAAATTACTTTGAACACAGTTTAATCTGTGTAGTTTATCAAATTGAAAATAGAGAGAAAGTTTGATTACAGTGTTTATAATCTTTTATTTTAACAAAAACATTGTATGTCATTATCAAAAGAATGAACAAATATCTTTGCTGTGTCATCATACTGAAGTTACACAACCATTGGAAACACAAGCTTTTTTCCAAATAAAAATTTTGGGGACAAACGTTAGCAAAATTGTCAGTTTGTGATACACAGCGTGTTAAACAGAATTTATTGTGGATCCTTTACATTTAAGTTCTATGTATATATCCATGAAAAAGAAATTAGCTGAAAATGAAGTGAAAAACTTATTGTTTGTGTAACAAATAAACACTCAATTATAGTAATTTTAACTCATATGATGGTAGAGAGGGGAAAGGAGTGATGAGAGAAGAATTAATCAAAATGAAATACATTTTCACTTGAAATCTGTAGGATTCTTTCTCTTGTTGCATTATGATTATGAAAAGAAAGATAATTGATTTTATTTTCATTTGCCTGAAGTAGGAGATAATTATATATTGTATAAATGTAAATGAAATACACACACATATATATAAGAATAGGTACTAAAATAGTTCAGTTTTTTGTCTATTTGGTAAGATTTGACAGCATTTTAAGTGAATAAAATGCTAAATTGACAAGTGATAAAGTGAATGGTTTACTGTGGAGCATTTAGAAGACCTCATGCAACCCTTAATAAACAATGTGTTTCTTTAACTAGTGTCTAAAAGATATGCAAGTCAAATTAAAGATGCCATTTGTCATCTGTACAAGTAAAGTGACTCATGCACAAAATTAAAAAAAAAATATTGCCATCACACATTCTTTTATTTGCTGCTTCATCTTTATATAACATGAGGAAAGAAAGGCAGAACCACTTAGACTGATGAAGTCTGAAACAAATTATAAGGCAAATCTAGTCAATTGTAAATGCTTATGAAAGAAGAGTTTAAAAAGCATAGTGAATTTACTAGGCTCAAAGGTAACCAATAAAAACAAGATTCATTGAGAAGGGTAGGTAAAAGGGTAGGCTTCACTTTACAGGCAAGGTAAATACAAACGGACTTCAGATTTCAAAAGCTTATGTTTGCAAAATTTTGGTATGTTTTCTACTGAGATTTATTCCTATTTACATCTCACTGCAATTCTTTCTAATCCTTTGACCATCACAATGCTGACATCTATATAGGAAATTGAATAAAACAGTTTCTTTCTTATATATGAACAGTCATGTAATATTTTCACTTTAGTTGTTCAAAGCCCAGAGGAAAAATTTTATAGTTTTTCTACACTGCCTTGTATACCAAAATAAAATACATATACAAACCCAGTCTTGCCCACATCTCTTATGGAAAGAATTTTAAAACAGAGAATTTGAGATCTACTTATGTTAGATGAAATGCAGGTATAAGTATAATATTTTAGCAACCTCATTACAAGCTTCATAACTAGCATGGCTAAGGGCCACTCATTAATGCATAAAATACTAAAGTGGTCTAAAATTTTCATATCAAGTCAAAGTACTGGGAATTCTCAAGAGACCACTGATTTCAGCCCCATATCTTTAGAAGGATGTGGCATCTCTTAGTGAACTAGATATGAACTCCGTTTTATTGCCTTTCATGCTTTCCATTTGTCATTGTAACAGTGATATCACAGTGTTGTGCAAGTCAAAGGGACAGCATTACTGTTATAACTAGTGTCATCCAATATCAACAGTGGCTCATTTATATTTAGATATTTAATACTGTCTAAATGTTCCAAATACTTTTCTGCACTGGTTTGGATTTTATTTCTAAGATTTTTTTTTAATGTTGTGAAGTCTTCACTACACAGTAATAAAATTGGGTTTTCTATTTTTGCTCATATCAGTATATTTTTCTCTGTAATTTTAATTTGGGTAATACTACAGTGTTTGTTAAAAAACCCCTGTTTAACTCATTCACTGCAAAAAAATGCTTGCACATCTAGCAGCCTTGAAAAGAAAGAAAACAAAAAATCCCTCAAACCGCACAGGTTTCCATCATAATCCTGCTATAGCAGCACTCAGAAGAACTGCAGGTTCAGCCTGATGGTTTCAATGCAATGGCCTTTTAGATTCTTCACCAGAAAAAAAAATGGGTTTTATTTCTATTATAAGATCTTTATCACTGTGATCCTCATCATCATCACTGCAAACATCTGTATAAACATTTTCAGGACAATGAACCTGTGCTAAAAAAAGGCTAGAAATTTGTGTTATGTATTGTATTGTATGTGGAGTGGGAAATACATTATATAATAGTGAACAACAGTAGGAACACTTAAGTTAATAAACTCTTTTAAGGATGCGACAAATTGAAGCCCAAAACCTTAAACATCTAAAATAAAAGTTGTTTATTTGCTTAGATTTTAGAGGGGTTAGCAAGAAGAGTAGTGACTTTCTTGTTGGTTTTGCTGCAACTGTCATGAAAATGAATTTGTTTGTTTGTTTAAATGTTTGCCAAGGGCATGGAGAATGACAAACAGGATTCCCTTAGTTATGGTAACATTACAAATGACAATAGCTGTTAATATAAGCCCCAAATTAATTGTGCTGTAGCCTGAAAGTCAAACTTTATTGCAAGTGTGAGTGAAGACAGTATTTTATGTCCAATGCACAATTGCTCATTCTTGAATGTTAACCATAGATTTGTTTTCATTTTGTCTCAATTCATGCTTTTGTCTTTGCTTTACATTAGTCATTCTGCAGTAGCAAATGTGGAGGAAGGTGGTACACAGACTGTTGTAGAAGAGATTTTTTCCTGCTACAGCATCTTGTGACAATATATTGACCTGAAACTCCACAGCAGTAATTCTGATGAATGTTACAGAAATTGCTTTCAAAGGTAAATAATGCCTGTAGGCACCTTGCTCAAGGCCTGTGTTTCCTTCTTCTGTCTCTCAAAGGGGCCCTCAGCTCTTAAAAGCTACAGCTGGGCCATCTCCATGGAATCCATACATGTACACCATACCAAGGTATCAGAGGAACGCACCACAGCTGAACCATGCCGTTCATAATCCCAGCTGAATGCTCCCACAGTTTTTAGGTGAACACTGTGCAATGTTTTTGTCTCATGTTTTCTAGACTGTATTCCTTAGGGTTATCTATGATATTCCAGAGTTTCAACAGTTTCAAGAACCTGGCATAATTTATGGCACTTTAAACAGTCTCCCCAAAACACTGTGTTCATTTCTTCAAAAGCAGAATGAATCTTCTTACTGACTCAACGTACTTCCAATCTAGACTGGAGATGACAAAATTAAGGTTCTGTATTTTCCTTTAAGACTTTGATGCCACTGGGACATTGGCATTCCCACTTTTCTGGTAGTATTCAGTGGGTTTTGCTTTTGACAATAGTTTTGAAATTGTCCTCCTGAAAAATATCTTTTAAAATTATGTAATATTTAAAACCTATACTTTAACATCATATACTTGTCTTGAGATAAATGAATGTAGAGTTTTACAGAGGTGAGTAAGTAACAAATGGTACTTACAGCAAACACAGCTAAATCCCTAAGATCTTTTTCACAATGGTTTTCAGTGGGCTGATGGAGAAGGCATGAGTATGAGAGGAGTGTGGTCATGTTAGCAAAGATTATCCAGAAAACTAATTCCTTTATGGCTTCACTTTCAGATAATAACATGGCATGCTGATAAAATACTTTTACCACAACATTCTAGACCATATTTCCTACATATGAAAGTTTGAAGCTTACAGGAAAATATAAAGTTATTGGTTATGCAATCCACCTGTGACAATTCTGGAAAGAGTAGTCCTTTATATCTGCAGAAAAGGCACAGAACAAGAAGTGTATCTGCAGACTCCTTGCCAATGTTCCATAGTCTTGACCCCAGGTGTCTACCTTTTGGAATGAGAGTGAATTTCTGATCTTTCAGCGTTCATTTCTCTTTGCCGAGTCTGCTGCTGAAGTGTCAGCTACTTTCTAAAATTTGAAGTGCCTTCAAAAAATTATAATTTTAAAATATATCTGAAATTCTTAGTCCAAAACTGTCCAACATACAAAGCCAGTGAAGGAAAAGAAGCAAAGAAATCACACCTGGTATGAATGCAGTTACTTACCTTTTTAGGAGTTTTTAGCTCTTTAGCCTTGGTCAAAGCATGAATGCTGTACAATTTTTCTATTACTGAATAACATGCACTTTATGCCTTCCAAGATAGCATCTTCAAAGTCAAACACACTTGAAAGGGTAATAAATCAAATATTAGAGAATAATACACCTATACACAGACATCCTACAACCACCCAGGCAAGCTTTGTCATGCAAGTCCAAACAAATCAAATGAGATTTATCTCATGCCTAGGCAGGTGATTCTGGATTTGTTTTTCAACCAAAAAAAGCAAAAAATTCCTTGGCTTCCTGAATCCTATTTATTTTCACAAGTTTCAATGTAGGATTTATTTACATGTTGCATATTACAAATTTACTTATTAATTTAGGATTGTACAATTTGATGGGTTAAACTTGTTTTGTGGACAAAACCCACAGCAGTCTAGGTATTTCTGTTCAGTGGAATCAGTGTTTATCTAGGACCTGCTCAGTAGAATAAACAATTCTACGCTCTTATTTGACTCTGTCTGGTTTGTAAATTAGAATAGCTTTATGACTGCTCTATTTTACTTTTACCAAGCAGAATTTAGTTGATTAGGAAGTCATGGCTTTTTACATCACAAGTATTACAGTCGTTTAGTGTTGTAGTGGTTCTGTCTGGGATACAGCTTATTTTCTTCATCGTAGCTTGCACAGTGCTGTTTTGGACTTCTGATGAAAATAGTGCTGATAACACACTGATGTTTTAGATACTGCTGAGCAGTGCTCAGACAGTGTCAAGGGTTTTTTTTTTTTTTGGTTCTCATTTCTCTCTGCCAGTGAGGAGGCTGTGTATGCACAAGAAGTTGGGAGGGGACACAGGACAGCTGATCCCAGCTGATCAAAGGGATATCCCAGGTCATATGATTCTGTGCTTACCAAAAAAAGCTGGGTGAAGAAGGATATGACATACATTTGATCTTCTGACATTTGTGCTTCCACATGTGCTGGAACTCTCCTTCCCTGGAAGTGGAAAAACACTTGCTTGACAAAGGAAAGCAGAGAATGAATTCCTTGTTTTGCTTTGCTTGCATGCACAACTTTTCCTTTACCTATTAAACTGCCTTTATCTGAATTTGCAAATTTTCTCTGCTTCCGCCCTTTTGATTCCCTCCTCATCTCATTGTGGGGGTAGTGAGGAACCTGTGTGGGGCTGAGCTCTGTATCAGGGTTAACCTACATCTACAAATATTCAGGTCCATTTTAAAACTAGGAAAATTTTAAACCTAGTACACTAGAAACAGCTATTTCAAATACAGCTATTGTAGTAAGTACAGATCTCTGCCCTAAGTACAGTAGAGTTCTTGGGTTACTCTACAGGTTTTTGTACTTTGATGACAGCAGCAACTAAGACTAGTTCAAATTAAAAATGTAGATGTTAAAAATGTTAATGAAAAAGAAAATGCTGTGAGTCAATGAGACCTGGCAGAAAGCAGATCCTCAGTAGCCCATAGGCAGTGTTCTCTGTTGCACAGGCTCATGGAAGCTTGTGCAAAGAACAATGAAAATACTCATTTTCTGATATCAGATTGACCTTTACCCACATTATAGGGTGAAATGAGCTAATGCGATATCCCAAATGGAAAATTTAGAACCGTAGAACAGAACCATAGAACAGCACAGGTTAGAAAGGACCTCAAGAGACCATCTGGTCTAATCTTTTATGGTGAAGGGAGTCTGGATGACATTATATAGCTCCCTCTTCAGTTGAGTAGGGACTCTAGCACATCCCTGGAAAGGTTGTTCCTATGAATGAATGCTTTCATTGTAAAAGATTTCTTATATTGAGATGAAACTTTTCCCAGTGCAAATCCTACCCATTAGTCCTTGCCTTCTCCATGTGGCTCCTCATGAAATGAGATCCTCTGTCCTCTTTGTAAATATTCTTTAAGTACTGGAATATTGTGATAATTTCCCTCTGAAGCTTTCTCTTCTCCAGGGAGAAAAGACCTAGTTCCTTCTGCCTTTCCTCACAGGACCAGTGTTCCAGCTCTTTGACAATTTTTGTGGCCCTCTTTTGATCCTTTCTGGTCTCCACATCTCTCTTGAACTGAATTAGACACAATCCTTGAGGTGGGGCCTCACAAACCCTGAGTGGAGTGAAATGACTGTGTCTGTGTCTCAGCTAATACTGCCCCTATGGATGCTCTTCAGGATCTGACTTGCCTTTGTTGCTGCAGCAGTGCACTGCTGACTTGTGTTCAGCTTATTTTCCATTAGGACCCCTGGATCCCTTTCAGCAAGACTTTTCCTCAGCCACACAGATGCAAGCCAGCACTAGGCTCTTTGATTATTCTGTCCCAGGTGCAGGACTTCTCACTCATTTTTATTAAACTTCATAGTGCCCTTCCTAGGATATTATTCCCACCTGTGCAGGTGTCACTGTGAGATATCTCTCCTTTTTGAGGCGTTCATCTCACACAGTTTGGTGTCACCAGCAAACTTGGTGCTCTCGATCCCATCATCCAGATCACTTACAAAGATGTTTAAGAGCCTGGGGCACAGTACTGATCCCTACTGCAAAACATGTATAACTGCAAAATAGTACTATTTAATAGAGAAAAACAGCCCAATATGATGTTACTAAACTGGTATTTCAGTGTGCCATGGTTTTGTGGAAAATAAACTGTTACCAAGGAATTATGGCAGCCACTCATTTTCACACTTTTAGGCATCATTAATACCTACAAATCTCAACTGGTAATCCGAGGGCCCTTATATATAGTCGGTGGAGAGATACTGACATTTCAGAGGGTGATTTTAGGTACTCATTTTAGGAAAGAATGCTGACACCTATTTCTCTTCTGAAAAAGGGAAACGAGATGATTGGCATTGACATAGATAATTACTTTTTAGCTGTATGAAGATATAAGACATGAATCCCATACTATGAAGTTAATTAAAACACCTTAAAAATGATAAGGCTCTCAAATTATTGTTTTCATATACATTTCCTCATCATTCTCTCTTCCAAGGGCTTGTCTTCACTCACAAGAAGAAGACAAGCAAGCAAACAAGAAGCTGTGTTTATTAAAGCCTCAGGGAAACTAGCATAAGTAATATGAGAATACCCTTAACACAAGGCATTCTACTTCTACTCTGAAGTAAAAATGTCCAAATCAGTTTCAGGTAGAGTAAAAGTCTGACCTTAATGTGTTTACACATTTCTAAACTTCCCATCCTTTCTGCAAAAGAGCGCTGACAGCTTCTTTATGCTTTCTCTGTATTATTACCCCTTTCATTTTGATATTCACTACCCCCTGCAGGAGGACAATTTCCTTTTGATTATACCTTTCAAAAAGTCTGTATGAATATGGGATTCAAATAGATTTCCTAGGCAATTCACCCATATCCCTCCTGTGAATATTTACCAGACTTAAGGAGAATGCCTTTGCTGGGAGTGATTGCTACATGGCAGTACAGAGCTCTTGCCCTGGTGTGTTATTCGTGGGGTCAGTCTCAGGCTGTGTCCCTTGGCCTTTAGCTAATCTCACTGTAGCCATGTTGATACAGTGCTGCTCTACCAGTCAAACTAGCGTGGTTTAGTGATTTAGTTCTATAAACTGATAGATTCCAACGCCTGAGGTGACAATTAGTTGCTCTAATGTGACTGCATATAATAGAATGAGACTCCAAACTGAAGCTCAGTGATTGCTTGTGGGCAGCCCCCTCCCATTTTCCTTCACAAAAATCATTTGACTTCACAGTCCCAGAGATGGTTTTTTGGTGATTTCATAATACAGCAAGAAGTAATGAAGTCCTACCATGCATATTTAGGAAAATTCACGATTTAGTAATACATGTTCTGCTGAGGTACATAAAAAACTCATTCCCTTGTATTCTTATAGGAACATTTACTTGGATATATCACACACACTAAAATAACAATATTCCTCTGAAACAATACTTGAATTTTTTAAGTTCTAATGTGAGTTTTGTTTATGACAACTAAATATGAAGGTTCATCACCTGAAACAAACATCCTTGTGACCTAAGTTACTAAATAATCTTTGAAGGGCCCTAGGACTAATTATGACTTTATTTACTGCATATTTCATATTAAATGAGAATATTAAAAAAGAATTAAGTTTATGAGGAGAATTTATATTTTTTCAACCAATTGTTCTTTCCTCTTATTGCAGCTTAGATAAAAGCATGACAAACCTAATGGTTTTTACACCAAATCTTGGGCAGTTATAAAAAATTCTGTGTAATTGTCTCATTTTAATGGAAATACTCTATTTTACACTGGAAAACAATAGAAAGTAGTGACTGACTGCATTTCTCTCCTTATTTTATGAATCTCTTTAATGAAGGCAGTACTGGATTCATGTTCTCATCCACCTACTTTTTGATTCTCTTTAATTAAAGTTATACTTTAAAAAAAAATTCATAGTTTTTCTTCTTTTTTTCACTAAAATTAAGCTTGAAGTTAAATCAAAGAAAAGAGAAATAAGGAATCATAAATTCCTGCAAAAGTTAAATACAGAAATTAACTCCAAAATATCAAAATGCAATTTGCCATAAGCACTAATTAGAGCAACAAACACAGTTGTATCACAGCTATAAGAAAAAATGCCAATTTAAAAAAAAAAATTGGATTTATTCTTTTTAGTGTCATAATTATTATTCTGCCACCTTCTGGAACCATTATGAGAAAACTATTTGAGTTACTCACTAAGAGCAGGAAGAAAGACACTTCCACTGTGTCCCATAACTTCTTATGAGATTCATGTCATTATGGACTTCTTAATCAAATCTGGATTGGAAGATCATTCAAGTCTACCTGTCATTTTAAATCAAATTTTTTTACTTGGGGATGCAGCTGACACTCGTGCTTTTGTCATTCTTTCAATCAAGGAGATAAATTAATAAAAAGAACATTTTTTCAAAATGTGCACAGATGTTGGTCCCTTTCATACAGTAAGAAGTAAAATCACTTTTATTTTATGAGTGCCCCAATTTAAAAACAAAACAAAACAAAATAAAACAAAACAAAACAAAACACAACAAAACAAAACAAAACAAAGCATAATACTAAAAGTTGGTCTGTATCTACCCCATAAACCAGTAGCTAAATTAATAAAAAATTATATTTTCCAAACCCTTAGATAAAAAAAAAAAATGGCTAATTTTAGTTTTAAACTGGCAAATTCAAATATAGACCATTTGCATGGTGCAAAAATAAAGATATATCAGACAAACTCCTTATTTTTATGCAATATTGATATATGGATTTTCAATGTCTCCTTGGGACCAGAGTTTTGCCCTCCTTCAATTACAGATCAGGTATGCAGTATTCAGAGAAAATATTTTGGTTTGTTTTATTTATGACTCATTCTTTTCCTGCCGTATTTTGGTTAGGCTCAGACATAGGTAAATGAAGTTACTGCAAGAAAACAATACAGGCAGTGTTGAAAAAATAGTGTTGCAGTAAATGATTAAAATAATGAAAACTTGTCTTTGAAAAACAAAAGGAAAAGAGAGAAAATTAAACAATAAATAGATTAAACGGGGGAGCTTAATATTGTACAACAGATGGAAGCTTTGCCTACAACATGAAGGAAATAAGGTAGTAAACTAATAATACCTTTAATATGTATCTGCATTTACTTATCATGCTACATGAAGCTAGCTTTATTGCTGATGGCCTGAGGATAAACATCTATGTTCTCAGAGCCAATATTAACTTTAGCATTTATATAAGGGTTGAATTATGTGTAAAACGAGAGAGAGAGATTGGGGATTTCTGGGCATCTGTTTTTTTTGGCTTTGAGTGGTTTGTTTTACAATAAACTTTTATTTTTTAATATTATTTTTACCTTTAATTAGCTTTTTGACAGTATGAAAGAGGTGTTTTAATTCTCCTTTTATCTCTGGAAAAAACAAATACAGTAAGACAGAGAATAGAGCTATTAACAGTAGCTGTGTAGCCAGTTCTCAGTACTTGTGATGCAGTATCCAAATATTTTTGACATAAGGGCTGAAGAATAATATTTATGTGTGTGCATGTGTGAGAATGTGTGCTTGTGTGTGAGAGATAGGAAATTGCAAGATAAATCATTATATGACACATACTGTCTGAGGTAGTCTGGTTTCTGGGTATTAAACCATGTAGCTGGATTATTGTCATTTTCAACATGCAAAAATAGCAACAGAAAAATCTTTCTTGCTTTCTCCACAGTGCTGTTTCTCTAGAAACATTTTCTAATGCAAAATTGAGGTTGATGCAGTTTGCTTGGATGCAACTTTTAAGACAACATTTCCTAGAACATGAAATCTTTTGTGGCTGAAGACTTCAGACTGTACTTCATTAACTGTAAATGTAAAGCTCATAGGTCACACGGAGAAGAATATTAGGAAAGTAAAAAACATCAGGAACAAACCCCTTTAGTTATCTTTGTGCAATCAGGAGTTTTGACCCATTCAAAAAACCCCATGTTGGTGACTTAAAAATCTGATATTTGAGAAATGCTGGGTGCTGACAGCTTTGATTTACCTTTTTCTTCTTACTTTTGAGTAGGACTTATTCTTCTCCTGAAAACTCAGGAACTAGGATCGTGATAGAGGAAATTCAGAGTAGGTCTGGAGAGAGGTGCATCACAGCTGCTAAGGGGGAAAAAGTGTAATAGGTTCCTAACTAGACACATGGAAAGAAAAGATTTTGTTAAGTGGGGGAGAGGAACTGCTGTAAAGATAGTTTGGAAATGTTTTTGGAAATGACAATTACTAGGGACAAAAGCATAATGCTTACCTCTTGGATTTTTCCCAAAGCTTTCACTATGTGCACCTCCCCCTAACTCCAATACTGTCAATATTCAGGAAATTTAAAACACTCTTGCAGATTATTGTAGGGTTGAGGAAGATATTAGAAGAACAATTCTAGAAAATAACTGTTCTCACTCAGCAGGTAAGCAAAAGTACTGCTGAAAAACTCTAGCAGATTATTTTGCCAGTTGTCTTATTGTTACAGTACATTGGTAAGGGGGGGGAAAGACAGGTAAAGAGTTATAAAATTATTTTACTTGTTTTCTTCCTGTTCTGAAAAATGGGAAGAACCATAGAAAGCACATGGACGAAGGCACAGGGAGTCAAATATTTAAAAATGGAACTATGCAGACAGAAAGGTTTAATGACCAGAAAGGATGGGAATTTTGGAAAACAGAATACATCTGGAGACTGCCACAGAATAAACTGGTAAAATAAATGTTCATATTCTCCTTTAACCCATGTTCTTTTTCTTCCAGAGGGCTAAAATTCCTTCTCCTAACACTGGTTTAGAAGATGGACAAGTTGTGTGAACATACATATACCCTGAAATTATTCAAATTAAAATGAGATATTAGAATAGACAGACTATCTCTACAGGAATTATTTAGTCAGCTAAGCTCACCACCTAACATATATTAAGATTCATACTACTGTTTTCAACTCTTTCCTTCCCAATCTTCAACACAATCATCAATACAAACTGATCTTCATCCCTCAAACCTGTTGAGACTTCCAGGAAATATCTTGTAAGGGAATTCTAGTCTCAGTAATATGCCTTCCACTAGGACTAAGTGTCCCCAGTGTTTTCAAATCTGACATTTAGAGCTACGTGCAAATTATTTGTGACTGAGCAAATTAGCTAATTAAATAATTGGCTTAGGGCTTCATAAAATTTGGCTGCTATGGAAATGAGGCTGTCTGCTAACTTACAAGCTTCATCTAAGCATTAAAAGTACTTCATGTCTTTGGTCCTGATGAAATTGAGGTAGTAGCAGATTTGTTTTCAAAATGGTTCTTCCATAGTTTCCAAATCAATGTGCAGTGGGATACTTCTCCTGAGAAGCACTGTTCCCAAGTAAGACTGCAGTCTACCCTCCTCAGGGTGAAATCCAAACCATTGGAGCAGAGAATACCCCCAAGAACTGGCTCATTTTCTCCCACATTCAATGTCCTCTTGACTATCTACCCTCAGGGCAGATTTTGGAATGATCTCCCTAGAAATCTCTTTCTTGACCCTGAACATTTTGTGAGCCACATTGGGGAGACCTGGCAAGACTAGCAGCAAAACTGTGCTTTCCTTGATATCCAAAGGGAATTCAAAATTCTCAAAAGGTGTTGTAATTGGTCTGAAGGAGGAAAAGGGGGTGAAAGGCTGGAGGAAATAATCCTTCCCTGTTCCCCCCACAGACTGAGTACAAATGTTAATGGACTCCCAAAGGGGTAGCACCTGAAGTAGGAGAGCAACAGTGAATACATATCCCAAATGATCCTCATTCCCCTAGAGGTTCCCATGCCATAAACTGAAATCACACAGTACAGCAACAAAGCAACCCTGATTCCACTCCCTGCTTTGAAAATGATCTCTTCGAGAAGCACATATAGGAATATATACAAGGTTAGGTACCACACCCACATGCACGGATCGAGCCACATTGCAAAAAGTGGCTCCATACCAAACACAGCAAATGCTCAGATTAAATTTATTTCCTACTCAGTCTGGGCAGATCTGTTGTTAACTCAACCCTTCTTGCTCGGCATTGTGTGCCAGTTAAGGGTCCCACGGTTTAGGAATGGTACACCTCAATTTAGTGCTCCCACTGAAAGCACACTGGCACTTGCTTCCCCTCTCCCTCCAGCTGGAAGCACAAAAGGCAAAGATCAGGGGTTGAGATAAGAACAATTTACTAGAACCAGCAATGAGATATAAAAACGAGCAGTAACAACAACAGTATAAATAACAGTAGTGTACAAAGAGAGGGTGAATCACACGCAAAATTCCCACTAAGCCCAGGACAATGAAAAACAATGGCGGACAGATCCTCCACCCAACACGCTCTTTCCCTCACCAGAAAGGAATGCCTCCTCAGAAGCCAGGGAGTTTATTTTCTCCACCCCTGGCAGTGATGTCAGATGGTACCAAATAACAAAATGTCTTGGCCAAGCCCCCTCCCACTGATCTGGGCCAGAACCAGAACAGTGACAATGGAAAGACTAGAGAAAATGTAATGGGATGGGGGACCTGGCTACACGTGACAAAGATTGAAGTACTAAATGCTTCCTTTGTCTCCATCTTTACTACCCAGACTACCTTTCAGGAATCTCAGTTCCAAGAGACCGTGGAAAAGGTTGGAACCAGGAAGATGTACACTTTTGGAAGATAATCAGGTCCAGATCAGAAAATACATAAATCAATTGAAAATGCATAAAACCAAGCACCATGGAAGACCCTGGTAGGATAAACCCAGAAGCCTTGAGGGAACTGGCAGGTGTCATTGTGATGCCACTTTGACAATCTGATGGATCATTTAAACTGGAGAAATTTCCCATGACTGCAGGAAAGCAAACATCACTCATGTCTTCTAGAAGGGCGAGAAGGAAGGGACCAAAGGAATTAAAGGCTAGTCACCTTGATCCCTGATAACATGATGGAATAGCTAATCCTTTTCCAGGTTTGTGAGCTAAAAGAAAATAATCAGGATTAGTCAGCATGGCTTCACCAAGGGAAAGTCAAGCTTGACCAACTTGATTCACTTATATGATGATGCGACTATCCTGGTAGAGAAGGAAACACCAGTGAACAATGCCTGCCTTGACTTCAGGAAGGCCTTTGACACTCCTTTCCCTGAGATCCTCATAGAGATGCTCCTAATGTGTAGGCTGGATGAACAGATAGTGATGTGGATTGAAATATGGCTAAATGGCTGGGCCCAGACTGTGGTGACCAGTAGCCTAAAGTCTAGTTGGAGACCAGTAATTAGCAATGTATCCTGGAGGTCAATACTGGGATCAGTCCTGTTAAACACCTTCACTAATGAAGTGAGTGATGGTATGGAGTACACCTCCAACAAGTTATAATCTCAACTGTTCTGTGATTCTCTATATTCTCTATAATTTCGATAAAATTTTGTCTGTTCTGAGCTTTATTTTAGCTGCATCTTGGAATACAGACTGCCCGACTAAATAATTTTATATTGTTTAATTCAAATTGAGTAATATTTTGGTTTTTGCTAGCTAAGCAACTGCAATATCTAGGGTTCAACCAACTTTTATTTCTATCTCCATCAGCCATAAATTTATGGATATCATAATGTAAAAATATTCATAATCATCATTTTTTATTTCCTTGTATATTTTGGCTGAACATTCAGAGCCTTTTTTGCTTCTTGTAATGCTGAACTTAACAGTGGGAATGGAGGAGTAGACATTCCATGGCTTGGTATGAGATGGAGCCCTATCCAGTACTGCATGAGTTATGGAGGCAGCTGAATCTTTGGTTTTTATGAACAGGTGGTGAGATAAATTTACATATGGATTTAAAATACAGAAACTTTCAGGAGTAAATAAATTTTCTTGGCTGCAGAAGAATCATTTCAAGAAAAAAGCATAGCAGTTTGTCTTGTTTTGTGGATATACCTGTAGCCCAATAAATATGACTTGTGCAATTACTAGTGAAAGGCCATAGGAGTTTTATTGACCTGACACCACAGGTTCTCAGCAGTTATGTGGACTTGTCCTGGTCTATGCTGGTTTTAGCTGTTAAAACAATTTTCTAATGGTCAGGTGACAAGTTGACCACTGGTCAACACTTTTTAGCTTCTAAAAATCTTAAACATAAATATAAATATAAATCCTTACACATCGTAGACAGTCACTTACAAAAAGAAATGACACTTTATTTTAGTCGCTTATCATTAACTGAGGCCATTAATTGAAAAAAAGGTGGAAAACTAATTATGTTTATATATATATATGTACATGTATATGCATATATAAATATATTTCAAATTCTAACTGGCTATTTAATTATGCTATTTTATTATGTGTGAAAGTACAAATATTCTTTTTGAGTACAGCACCAATATCTATCTTAATAACTTATTATGAAGTTTTCGAACTTTTACTTACTTTTAGGTAATGAAAAAGATATCAGCAATAAGAAAACATATAAAAATAACCCTAAGTAGATCCCAAGATTGAGAAAAAAGCTTCCCAGCTATAATTGTTAATGCATCCTGGGTGC
This sequence comes from Rhipidura dahli, assembly GCA_013399225.1. Taxonomy (NCBI): domain Eukaryota; kingdom Metazoa; phylum Chordata; class Aves; order Passeriformes; family Rhipiduridae; genus Rhipidura; species Rhipidura dahli. Next base: position 479,634 of record VXAC01002317.1, on the reverse strand, counting down.
TGTGATGATGGCCACTCATAGTGCTCCTTTACCTTTTATTGGCAAAACTGTTGACTGGAAAGGGTTCCAGAGAGGCGGGGAGATAGCAGGCATTTCATGTATATCATTTTCATTGGAATATTTTTGAAGAAGTGACTAGATTTGGTCTAGAATTAGTGGCATCCATTGCAATTGTAGTAATAATTACCATTTGTATTTTGGGTGCAAGGTTAATACCTCATTTGTACTAACAGTAAATACTTGAATACACATACATGGTGTTTTGCCTTTTACCCATAACAAGGATTTGAGGAAGAATATTTGGTTTCTCTGTTTAGTTTTAATTTGTTGAAAAATAAATCCATGCTCTCACTTCTGATTAAGTAAATGCTAATGCTTTCCTAGTGACCTTTCGAACTGTAGTTACTCATTTGTTCAAGTATAAAGTGTTTTGGTCTAGCTACACTCTCACAGTCTAGTTTTTCATTATTACTTCTCTTTCTTTTTTTTTTTTTTTTTTTTTTTTTTTTTTTTTTTTTATTTAGAGAAGACTAGTTTCTTCATTGCTTCAAACATTTTTAAGCTATAAATTTAATATATGAAAAAATAGCTATCTCCCATCTAAATTGTTTACTTGAAAACTACCTATCTTCTTCAGGGTGCAGCAAGATAATAGAATTCCCTCCCTATGGGGAAAAAACAATCTAATACTGTTGTAAGTTGTAAAATTAGTTTAGAACAACTGTTTCTAGCTAAACACATTTATATTTATTGATTTATCATGCACATATTTTAATGCGACAAGAGAGTTAAGATTTGTCTGTTTGCATTGCAGTGCTGGCTGGAATATAATCTATTGATTTCCAGAATTACTTTACTTATACCTGAGGCTTACGGCGTTGGCATTATCAGAAGGAAAGGGTACAGTCCAGCAGGTCTAAAAGAATTGTTTGTATTCCCTGTATGCTAAACAGCCATAGAAGCCTTTGAGGACCTGAAGGGGGAGATCCAGGATACCTCAATTATTTGCCTCCATCTTCATGTTGATCACCTAAATGTCTTTGCTTCCAACTGGTAAACTAGTAAACATCTGCTAGTGATGAAAAGTTGATCACTTCTGAGAGACACGTTTCATTTCTCTCTTGCTAATATTTTTTGGGATCATCTATATTTCAGTTTAGGAAGCCAAGACACTAGGTATTCAGCATGTTAAAAATCTTCATTTTAGCCAATGAACACAAAGCTGTATTTCTACCCAACAATTTTGACAATATATGTAATATGTACACAAGCTTAAGTAATTCTCTTATTTTTTTACCACAGATTTATTGATTTGATTACATATTTTGACAATATGTAATATGTACACAAGGTTAAGTAATTTTCTTATTTTTTACCATGTATTTATTGATTTGTTTATTTAGTGAGTGCTGTTTACTGTGGTGGGGGCTTTTTGTATTTGTTTTTTTTCCCTTGTCTTAGAGTTAGGCTTCATTCATAACAGAAAAGAGACATTTATGTTAACCACCATTGGGAGAAAGGAGATAAAACAAACCACAATTCCAGTATTAAAGAATTTATAAGAATTGATAACTGAATGAACAAGCGCTTTGTTCTTCTCCCACCTTCCCAAGCAAGTAGCAATGTTTTTACTATTCATTAAAAACTATAAATTGATTAACCAGTCCAAACTTTTGAATAAAAGAGTGCCTTCCCACTCTGAAATGGAAGGGAACGTGCAGATGTGCAGATTCTCATGGTCAAAAAGAAATTAGAAATGTCTGCAAAAACTTAAAGTTTTTCATTTGACATGAAAATTGTTATAATTAGTACCTTATCTTCCAGTATAAGCACACAATGACGGGTTTTTAATAAGGAGCAGGGTGAAAGTTAAAAGATAGGGAAATTGAAGAGAGGGAGAGAGAAAGAGATGAAGAAAGTAAGGAAGAAAGGAAGAAATAAAGATCACCCATCCTGGCTTCAACACTGATCCAGCTGATGGGGAGTCCAGGGTCCTGGGTGATGTGCCTGGGCTTTATAAGGGTATCTTTTTTAGATTATTAAAGTTAATAAATTTGCTTCAGTTGGCTGTGTGGACAAAAAAAAAAAAAAAATCCTGAACTTATTTAATTTTGTTAATTTAACACAAATATCTGGCTCTTTGTTGAACCCAGGCTAACTGCTGATTCTGGACAGAGCTCTGCCATTCTTCAAGTCATTTTATCAATGCCTGTGGTAGTGAAAACCTTAAGGAAATCAACTCCTTACATGAAGGCTTTCCCTTTTGAGGTTTCCTCTGTTACAAACATCTGATGGGGCCTAGCTCAAGGTTGCACCGTGTGCTGTTGTCAACATGCTATCAGCTAGGGGATGCAGGGATGATCTCTGTGAGGAGAGCTTGTGATGGACATGGCTGTTTCTTTCCATCTGCCTCCAAAGGGCCGATCAGGGCATACAGCTGAACCTTGAAACCGACATCCAAATTGGTGGTGTATTTAAAAAAAGGCAAAAAAATGCTATGGACACGAGGCAGGGATAGTGTGGCTGTGGGATGAGGGGAAAGACCAAGAAGCGGTGAAAGGAACAACAGTACTAGAGAAGGAAGAGCAGATGGAGGTGCTCCATGGGGAAAAATACAATCCCTGCAGCCCATGGAGAATGCATACTCTAGCAGATTTTCCTTATGGACCCATGATGGAAGAGAGGAAAAAAGTGTGGAGGAAGAAGTGGCAGACACAAACTGCTATGGATTGACTGTAACTCCCATTCCCCATCTCAATGCAATGCGCAGGAAGGAAGAGTTAGAGGAGTCAGGGAGGAAGGAATAAGGAACCTGGGAAAATAGAAAGAATGGTGATACTTTAATGTTTGCCTTATTCTCAATACCTCCAATTATTTATCGTGTTTGGTAGTAAATTAAATTAACTTTTTCCAAGGCAAGGAGTTTTTTACCAAGACATTAATTGGTTAACAATCTCCCTACCTTCAGCTTAACCCACAAGCTTTCTCATTCCTGTTTATATATTTTAATTTTGTCCTGTTTGTGGGGTAAGAGAATGAGTGAGTGGCTGAATGGAAGTTTGGCTGCCAAGGATAACCCTGCACGACAATATTAGGATATTTGTTATTAAAATAACACACTAGGTTTTCCTTGCATATGGGACGACTAAGAAGACAAAGAAAGTTGGAGACATTATGGGAAAATTCATGTGTCTTTTGTGAATAACATAGGGAAAAAGACTATCAGTCAAAGAAATAACAGAGAACAAAGTTTACTTTTCCTGTTATGAGAACAACAGTTTTGATTTAAATAAGTAGTGTAGGAATGTTGAATTACCCAGTTTAGATTAGGACTGCATATGTAATGTACAAAATCTTCTTTAATTGTGATTTGTTCCATTTTTGCCCTAACCTCCAGTATTACTCCATATGTGAATACATTTAGGAGAGCAGGGAGAGATGGAAACACCATTAAGTGTCATCACAGAGAATAGGACTGATGGTGGTTTTAATTATTTTGCTAACATCATTGGAGCCATTACCTCATAATAAAAAGTGCTGAATGGTCACCTTTTCCCAACCTTTCTTACCACTTATCATCAAAAAGCAAAGCATAATGGGCAACAGCTGTTTCTGCTATTGCATGGATTTAGCTACACTCCCTAAGTGAGCAGTTTAGTTCACCAACATTCATTTCTCCACAAGTCCATAATTACAAACCCAAAGTTAATCTGCAAAACATTGGCATCTATTTTTAAGACAGATGAAAGAAAGCTTTTAGTTTTCATTATGATAATTTACTTTTCTTGTTTGGCCTGTCTTTTTCTTTCCTTTGTCTCATTTTGAGATTCCACTCCCACATCTTTTCTCTTTTTAATTATCAGCCTTATAATTCTTTCAGCATTTCTTTTTCACATCTTTAAAGTTAGAAAGTTATAAAGCTACACTTCTGTGTGTTTGCTGGCCTTGCATCTTCATATGTCTACTTTTATTTTGTTTAATTTTTTTTTTAAATTTTGTTTTGTTTCTTTCTCTTGATGTCTGAGACAGTGCTAGTCTGAAAAAATTAACAAAGTCTACAGAACATGTACAAAATTAAGGCAACTTTTACAGTAGAAAAGTAGAGAAAGAAAGCTGATTATATATGCAATACATAGTAAATATAGTAAATAAAATATTTTCATTCTAAAGAGAATCTACTATTGAATTTGAGTTTTTTAAGGGAAAATATTTTTGCTCGAGGATTTCTTTTTTTAGATTCAGGATGAATTTTTCAGGGAAGATTTTTCTTATTTAAACTATGACCGAAATGAGACTTTGTCAATTCATTATAAATATTTATTTTTTCCATTATGTGACACCTAAACAAAATTGTCTCAATTTTCCTTCTTTGTCTAGCAGCCTATTTTTCAAATCTCCTGGGACTAACTGGCAGTTTGGGTTATGTTCTCTCACTGAAAAAAAAGATGTTAGCTTTTGAGCATTTTTTGTCATAAGTCATAAATTAAAATTATGAATCAAAGGCACTAAAAATGTTTATGTCTTAAAGATGTCTTAATATTCCCATTGCACCAGAGGAGTTAACTCCTTCCTACATTATGTGGAGGTACTGCACTGTGCATCCTGCAGTAACAGTCCACATGGCTTCCTTTTCCTGGAAAGAGTAGCACAGAATGTAGTCAGGCCCAATCTTAAAATTATGTCAAAGGCCTGGCCATATACCCAAACTATATACCTAGTCATGTATTTTGCAGAGCAGTTATGGCCTCTGGACTGAGTGCCTAAAACAGAGACAGCTCAAATCAGTCCTCAGTCATGATTGCCTTTTTTAACTGGCTATCTCATTAAATCTTATTACTCAAAGGATAGCAATGGATACTTTGCATTATTTCTTAAATACAATTAGTCATATTTTAATTTATTTTTTCTATGCACCAGTCTCTTTTCAAAGCCATAAACACTGTTGTCACAAAAATGATTTTAAATGTTGAGGGAAACCTGATTTTTATAACGCAGACTTATTTGAGATGTTTTCTACATAAATACCTACATAAATCAGACAGGTTTCTAGTAAAACACCAGATAAAACTTAGTTCCTTCTAGTCCTCTGGGGCATTATTGGAAGAGTAGTAATAATGCAGATTTTCAGAAGTTTTGGAAGCTCTTGCTCACATATACTGTTTTTCAAAGATGATTATGACTATCAGAGTTAGCTTTGCACAGGGTTTTTAATTCTTATCAGCATTGAGTTCTACCCAAACTAAAACACAGTCACTAAAGACTTTGTATTACCTTTAGTCTTATTTGAATGCTAAGGCTTACACTATTAATTAAAGTAATATACAAATTAAATTTGTTTTTATTTTTACATCAGTGATGTGCTCTTTGACCAATTGTTATGTTTCCTCTCTGGCTGCTAGAGCTTTCATCCTGGCCTGTCACATACAGTGGAATGAAGGACTATTAAAACACAGACCTACAGCTAGGACTCCAGGGACTGCTTTTCATGCTGCTACAGGGCCATCTTTTCGTATGTGTGAGGCTGAAACCTGTGGATATAAAATGCAAAAGAACATTCCCCTTCCAAAGAGAAGAGTCAGGACAGAATTCACTGTAGAGCACTAATGCTCACTGGCGACAGGAACGTGGCAAGTTGTGATGAGACAAGAATTTTTTGGTTAGCTCTACAGCTGAACTTGATATAGGAATATGACAGTGAGCTGCAAGCTGTTGATCCTGCAGAATTTGTCATCTTTCTGAAATACATATGTCAACTGAGAAGGGATCTTGTCCTGTCCCCATGAAGTCAATGGGAAGCTTTGTAACTTCAGTGATATCCTGATTTTGTTTTAAAGAACAGGGTGTGAACACTTCTGTTTGGCTACTTACAGTTGCTCATTGTTTTGGTTCCTTCTTTCTTAAGCAGTAATTTTTTAAACCCTTTGTGTTTAAATGCCTCTATTGATTTTTTTTTTTTTTTTTTTTTTTTTTTTTTGGGGGTTTTTATTTAAATTTTTTAATATTTTTCA
>VXAC01002317.1:437296-473616 GCA_013399225.1 Rhipidura dahli | reverse complement strand
GGTTTTTAATTTAAATTTTTAAATATATTGCATCCCAGTGGCTATTTTCTTCATTGAACATGCTTAGACTTCAAAGGAAAACCCTCATCAACCAGATTGCCCCATCTAGACTGAGGGGCAGATAATCCATTCTTTGTATGGCTATTTGGATTTTTGAACTGAAAAACATTCTAACTTTCAGCATGGCTAATCCACCACTAATCCTTGGAAACCTTTTACCACAATGCCTCAAGAGAAGACATAAAAATATGTATTACTCATTGTATACCTATTAATTTATTTTTTGTTACCTTTCCTTTTGAGGAAGAGTTGACCTCTCTAAAAGTGGTTTAATAGACTGGTTCTTAATTATGGTAAAGAATTACAAGGTAAAGAAAGGTAATTATCCCATTTTCTTACAGCAGAATAGAAAAGATTAAACTGCTCACAGTGCGGTGAAATTTAAAAGACATCCTACTTTTTAGAATCCTTACATCAGTTTGGAGCAGAAAAATGGAGATTTGATAATAGAAAATTTTGGAAACTGTTCCGTGTTTATGACATAAAAGAAAAAAGATCTCTTGGCAGAGAAAGTTTGTGATTTTCTATGTTATTGTAATTTTCCTTTTTTCTTTTTTATTTCACATCCCTTAACTTTATTTACTGAAAGGAGATTATGCTGTTTGTCTTCACAAACACAACTCATAACCTTGACTTGTTCAAAAATAAAACTTTTTTTTAAAGCTTTTTTTTCAGTTTAATGTTTTAAGTTGGCTTTCTTTTGTTTTTTGCTTTTGGTTCTTTTTTTTTTTTAAAGATGTTTCTGAATTACAAAGCAGAGTTGAGCAATGAGAATGCAAATTCATCCACACAATGAATATATCAGTTCTTGAACTAAAGTTACGTTATTTTTTCAACTCAACAGCACACAGCCATTTTCCTGAATTCCTTTTTTTTAAAATTTTTTTTTTGCTTCCCCATTTTTACTGATGTGGTTTTTTTTTTTCTTTTTTTTCCTTCTGTTTAAAATTCAGCATCTAGAGACTGGAACACATTCTGATGTAGGGTCATCCACAGTGGATGTACATGTTTCAGTCTGATTAACTCAAAAATTTCTGAGCTCAAGCTTAGGGTCTGGGAGGAAAATGAAAGACACTGAAAGAAAAAATCTTCAATTACAAAGGAGAAAAAAAATAACAATAAAAAGCCCTCAACCGCCCCCAGTCAAACACATGGTCAGAAACATTAAAACAAAAAAAAAAAAAGGGGGGGGGTAAGAGACTGCTTGTCTCTAGAAGCATTTAAAAACTTATTTCTCATCAAGAACAGAGGCTAATTTTTGAAAAAGGTTGCAAGAATCAGAACTTGATCATGGACAGAGAAATGTCTGTATCAATTTATTAGGGCAATTATATTTCATAAAGGCCCTTCAATTGAATTGTTTGTACATTGACACTCAAATATCTTCATCTCCAGCTCGTGGGAACTCTAAAACAGCTCATGGAATTGGTTAGACTGTCATAAATACAATACACAACATGTCTTAAAAAGGAAACATTCATTTTTACGAGCATGGATGCTTTCATTTTGTTGCACAGCAGTTGGTAGATGAAGCCTGGTGACAGTAGTCAAACTGGTGAGGCCCTCCGTGACCCAGAATACATAAAAAACAAAACTGGACAAAGGGACCCATACTAATAAAATTGTTGACTTTCCAGACAAGAAACCATATCCATGCCTGGAAGCAGTGAATGTAAGAATTAAATCTCTTAATAGAACTATCAATGGGAAGAGATAAGAGAAGAAGTGAGTGAGACTAAAGCTCTGAAACATTCAAACAGATGGTAAAGGAATTGAAAGATATTTTTTTTCTCTTTGAAATTAAATTGTTTTTGATAATTGTGGAGAATTGTTCAGTTTGGTTTGGTTTGGTTTTTTATTTTTTTTTTTTAATTTAAATGAAAAAGTAAACCATAATTAGATACTCAAATTTCTGATTTAGAATTCTAGAACTTCGGTATATTCTGAAGAAAAAAACAATGGTGGGCATCTGGTGCCACTCTAACAGGAGATATCTGTTTCTCTGAACAATCAAATAGTGACTTAAGTATAGAGATAGCAAGGGCCTCTAAACCAAGGAGTTAAAAGAACAGCACAGGGTCACTAAGGAAGACAAACACAGATGCTGATAATATGAAATTCAGGACCAAAAAGGTAGAAAACACAATGTTTCCTTTTGAACAGTGAATAATAATGCTACTCTGTATTCAAATACTACAAATACCCAAGGCTGTTCGGTGACCAGTCATATTAATTCAGTGAGACACTGAATTGACTAAATCTGTTTTCCAGTCCTAATTTTTCCCACACATTCTCTGTGCAATAGACCAAATCCCACTCATTTCTACTTATTCATCACTATTTGTTTTGGTTCTCCTTTCCTATTCTGTAACCCTGTAGTCAGTTGTAAAATAATTTCTTATATTCCTTGTGTTTCAAGGTACTCTTTTTCTTCAATCTATGTTTTATCCAAATATTCTAGGAGCAGTGTCTAAAGTAGTTTTCCTAGCTTCCTTCCATGCTGATGCAAATGTGTGAATTGGATAGTTCAAAGAAATTAAGTATAAAGTTAGTGGTGTGGCCTGTCCCTCAGTGGACAGCACTCCTGTGTTCTGGAAGTGCATCTTTAAGGTATTTATAGGGAAAATATTACCTTTCCAAATATGTCATCCTCTGCTAGATTTTCTTGAACTTATTGAGTAGACAAATAGATGGGAAAAAGACAATATTTTTATAAATTTTGAAGAAACTAATCTAAAAAGCAGAAGCACATTTCAGGACTGAGAAACTTCCAGTGAAGAGGGCAGGTCCACTATGACTTCTGTGGATACAAAACCACTTAACTACAGGACCCTTCCAGCCATTCAACTACCTTACTTGCAATTATGCTTTCAGAGAAATAGTCTGTTTGATTTTAATTACATTATGGATTTATAACCCCAGCCACAGTGCTAAGCAACATTATTATATTGGAAAGCATTAATGATGTAGAGTAAAACAATTGAGAGGGCAATATAAGGAAATGTAGGCAACAGGTAAGAAAGAAGAGATATTTTTTGATCTAATCTATAGCAGTCAACATACAAAATATCATGCTATACTTAATAGAAAAAAATGTATGATGAGCAGGACATCAAACTGAGATATGGCAAAGCCACTTTTGGAGGTTATCAGAAACAAAGCACCAAACAAATGAACCATCACCTAATCATACGCACAGCAGAAAGTGCAGGTGTTGCAGTAAAGTGTAATGTCTTAAAATTGTCTTACCTTGAGAAAAGATGGGGAAAAGTATGTGGTTCATAAGGAATATTGAGTACTAATAGCAACCAGCATAGAAAAGGGAATTCAAGAAAATACCTCCAAAGATGAAATCCCCTTATCAAGGGCAATAACTGAAAAAAGATAGAGATTTGATCAATACACAAAATATGGAATTTTTAATACAGGGAAAAGTAAAAGGTAAAAAATTTTTAAAATTTATTTTTAATCTGATCAAATAAAATCGTAACATTTTCTTTGCTTTCTTAAATGAGTTGTCTGGCTCTAAATAACAGCTCTCCTTATATTGGTATGCTTAAAGGTTTCCTTTATTGGAAAAAAATTGATTCTCTAGTTTCTATTACTCATTTAAACAAGGGAAGATTATAATGTAACTTGAAGGAGTATTTTTGGAGTATTTTAGTAAAGTGGACAAAAGGGGGAATGAAAGGAAAATAAGGAAAATAAGTGACATGACTACACAAATACATAGGATGTTGTTTTTCATCATACTGCAAAAATCAGTAATTAGAGATGGTTTACTCTTAAGGTCTTTTCCCTGATTTTTTGCTGGCCATTGGTATTTCTCTTTTGAATTAGCAGATTTGGAAATAGCTCTGAAGACTTTTCAAAACTAACAACAGGTAACCTGAAAGACTTCAATACTATTTATTCATAGACCTATACAAAATTTTTAGTCCATTTTGACTCATCATAGAAAAGAAATTGTAAGAATTTATTTATTTGGGTCATGACAGTCTTCAAAAATGCACACTATTTTCCACACATAATTCAGTGAGGAGAGCAGATGGGTATCTGAAAGTAAACTTTTGCCACCATGGCTACAGGTTCTTGAAGGAACTGATCTTGCAGACAAAGTGCACTATACAATAGCTCTATTCTGCTATGGAATTGGTGCCCTACTTTAAATGCAATTGTGATTTTTAAAAAGGACTTTCTCTTCATACACTTTGGGTCCTCCACTGTTTTGTGAAAAAAAATCTGTTCTTAGGTTGACAATTAAACTAAATTATCCTAAGTTATTATGTCTCAGAAACCACTGGAATAGAGATATGTTGTCCTGTGCTATCACCTAAATTTTTCCTAAAATATGATGTCAATGTATTTTGTGTTTAAAAAGTAAATCATAGAAATGTAGAATCATTTATATTGGAAAGTACATATAAGACCATTGAGTCCAACCATAATTCTAACACTGCCAGGTCAACCACTAAAACAGCCACATCTGTGGTCAGATCTACACCCATCTACACACACAGCCACATCTACACATCTTTTAAATACTTCCAGGTGATTCAACTATTTTCATGGGTAGCTTGTTTCAACACTTAACAACTCTTCCTATGAAGAAACTTTTCATAATATCCAATCTCAATCTTCCCTGGTACAACTTGAGGCCATATCCTCTTATCCTAGCCTTTGTTATTTGGGAGAAGAGACCAGTACCCATCCCACTACAGGATCCCTTCGGGTATTTGTAGAGTAGTAAGCTCTGAGCCTGAGCCTCCTCTTCTCCAGACTAAACAACCCCATCGCCATCAGTATCTCTTCCTCAGACTTGTGTTCCAGACTCTGTTGTCTTTTCTGGACTCACTTCAGCACCTCAGTGTCTTTGAATTGAGGGGCCCAAAGCTGAACACAGAACTCAAAGTGTGACCTCTCCAGTGCTGAGTACAGGGGCACAATCCCTGCCCTGGTCCTGCTGGCCACACTGTTGCTGATACAGGCCAGGGGCCATTGGCCTTCTTGGCCACCTGGGCACAGCTGGCTCATGTTCAGCTGCTGTCAACCAGACCCCCAGGTCCTTTTCCACTGAGTACCTTTCCAGGCACTCTTCCCCCATCCTGTCACACTGCAGGGGGTTGTTGTGACCTGAGTGCAGGACCTGGCACTTGGTCTTGTTGAACCTCATAGAATGATCCACTGATCCAGCCTGTCCAGACCCCTTTGTAGAGCTTTCCTGCCCTCCAGCAGATCAACACTCCTGACCAACTCGGTAACGTCTTCAAACTCAACTGAGGGTGCTTTGCCCTTTAGGACTGCTTCTACCAGGTTTTTATAATGTCATATAATCTATCTCATAGATTTCCTGCTACACAGTGGCTTTTTAATGCACTAAGAGGTGTACAATAAAACAATGTTCTTCAAATCAGTATTTCTGTCAAGATTTTCTAATGAAGAAGTCACTATTACTATGTTTTTCATTTCTCGCCCTCTTCAGTGATTTTATTGTTTTATTGTTCTCTGCAACTGGTGATTGCTGAACTCTGGCATTCCCTTTTCCTGCAATACATTCTTAAAACTATTAGCTACAGGGAAAAGGTGCTCTTATTTCTCTCTCTCTGCAGCTGGGTGTTGAAAGAGCCTAGAACACAACCTAAGCCATCACAAACTATCAGAGCTTCTTCTCTAGCTCATTTTGAAGTCTTCATGTTTTTGTAATGTATCTAAGAGGTTATGTAGAAGTCCCTACACATTGTACTCCGTTACAGTTCCTGTCTTACTTGGCAAAGGGGAATCTATGTGTGGGTTGTTTTGTTGGGTTTTTTTTTAATTGCATGCTACATCTAACAGTGAAGTCACGAATCAGCTGTGTTAATAATGCTATTTTGAGAGCTGCATCTCAGTATCCAAACACATTTCTTTTTATATATACTTTTTTTCTGAACAAATGCACCAGGTCATAATTTACCTATAAACAAGGAAACAGTTATAAATGTATTCTCATTTTTATACCAGGGATTAAATACCTAAGACTATAGTAATGATCATGATGACAATGCCACCACTAGCCTTTGGTAATACATGCCAGGACATTGGCTGCACCTAGCTGATCCAGAGTACAATAAAGTGTTCTTATTTTTAATTTCTTGACATCTCTTTGTGGGATACATCAACACAATTTTTACACTGGTCCCTTACTTTGGTATCTCATTAACACAACAGGTATTTTAAAACTGAAAAATGTTAAAGGGCAAGATTTTTCAAAGGAATATCATAATTTCTGCCTCTGTCCTACAAACGAGTGGATAGGGGAAACCTTTCTTCCTCAAGTCCAAACAATTTTTCCAGCCAGCCCATTTTTATTCCTTTGAGTGTTTATATGAAAAGACAGATTTTCTCTAAAACCATGACACACTGAGTCATCCCACTTCGATGAGATAACTATTTTTCAGGCAAGGAAATGTCAAAGTGAAATGTGAGAAAATCACCCTTAATGAATATTCATGTATCTATCCTGTTAAGGATCTTGAGGTCTCACAGCAATTCTATCTATCTATCAATACACTTGTGCTGCCACAGCTTTTTGTTTGAAATACTTCCTGACTTTTTCTCTGGAAAGCACCATAATGAATTAATAGAAGTGATCCCTGAACTGAGGAATTTAAACGGACATTTGAAATGTGACTTCCTGAGTAATAACCATGGCAAGTGGCAAAGGCTGTGACAGAATGAATGGGTCATCACAGTGAGGTAATTTGGTTACTCATCTAGAGCTAGAACTCTGATGCAATTTCATAAAAACATGTCTTTAAAAATAGAACCACGACATTTGTTGTCTTACTTAGCTAATACTTTACAGTGCTGCAGAAAAAAAAAATCTTTACAGGTCTTGAAAGAGATAATTAACTCATTTAACTCTTTAACTCCACTAAAGAAGTCTATAGTCATTCTGCTGAACTTGGCATGATTTGAGATTGATCTGGCAGCAGGTGTGAGAGAGAAGCTGAGATAAAGCCCAACAAAAAGAAAGGCTGGTTAAAGGAAAGACTTAGCAATCTGGATCAGAAAGATTAAATAACTCGATTTACAAATAGGAGAGGAAAGAGAGGATTTAGATGTTCCTTCATGGCACTATTCCAAACAAGAAAGATCCCTGAAACAACCTAAAAATTCTTTCTTGTTTTCGGTCAGCAGGAATAGATGAACACAGGACACTTGCTTATTAGACCATGTCCTCATTCTGCTTTGCCCTTCACTCTCTTTTGCCACTTGAACCAGTACAAAAGTATGTAGAAAAAGCTCATAATTGCAACATGTTACAGTTCCTTAGTATAGTAAGTAGAGTAAGATTATGATCCTCTGCCCTATCAGTTTTATGATGTCACAGCGCTCTTTATTTCAAAAATTTTATTAATAAAATTTGATACAAAGGAGTGGAGAATTGAATGCATTCTTGTTCAGTTAGCCATTAGGCATATAGATATGTATAATCATCACCAGTGTCATGGAACAAAGTCAATTTCAAACCTTTCCATAAGAAATTCTTATCCCACTAGGAAACAACAGACATGAAAAAAAAATCTGCTCTTAAAAAGGAAGGCACTGAGATAAAGTTATGCTTTCCAAAATCAGTGTTAATTTTTATGTTTAGTAAAGTGAGAGAAATGGGATCTAAGTGGTTTGTAAAGCTTTCTAATGTGAAATGCAACAGGGAGGCCCCCTTTTTTTTTTTTTTTTTAAATAGATTAATTTCATTTTACTGATCAGTTGCTTACTCCCTAGTGGTTTTTCTCAGTCTTCCTGAGGAGCTTCACACCTTTAGGTCAGAAAGATGAATTACTTAGATCAAGAGTTTTAAAAAAATAGCACTACTTGCCCCAGTGGGAGGCAAAAGTCTTTTCCCTTTTAGTTACGGTACCTTGCCATTATGGAGGAGCAATGTAAAAAAATGTAATTTTGAAGGCAGTATTAGCCTTTTCCTCAGTGCTTCAAAAACTAGATGGTGCAGCAGACAAATAATGATTTAACTAGATGCTGCACTTAACTCTTCTGTATTCTACCTAAAAACCCTAACTGGTTATAATAGTCCTAGTTGAACAAAAAACTCAGAATAAATAGGGAATCCACATCCAACAAGTGCAAGGTTTTTACAACATAGTGTTAGGTTTGTTAATTGAATCACACTTGTTACTGGTGATGTACAGCACAACTGTGAACACTTGAGATCCTCAGCCAAGTGCTGTATATCCTCAGTACTGCCATATGAGCACCCTTTGGGGCACTGCAGCTGAAGGCACATCTCCCTGGGACATAGCACATGCTCTATAGCATTCATTCTGTACTTGATTTTGCCTTATTGATAGACACAGTGGGAAAGTGTCAAAATAGAGAATTCAATATCAGGCATTGCGGCTGGTTAGGACTTGGATCCAGGGAAGAGAACACAACATGAAGTGTAAACATGCACACAGCAGTACCACTGGTCATGGCCTTGCTGAACATCATTATATGTCAGGAGTTTTAAAACTTTTGAGTTTTCTGGGTGATATAGTCACTTTAAAAGTATATTTTATTCCTGGAGAGAATACACGAAACTGGTCTTCCCAGCTATTTATCTTAGAAGCACATCCAGGACCACCATAGATAATGAACTACAAGTAGAAAACTGACACACTCAGTTGAAAACATGTCTTCCTCCTACACAGATTCTAGTGTAGGGCAGCAGTGAGAATAGGATGACTAATGAAATAATCTTTTTCATCTTCCTACCACAATTCTTTAGCTAATCTGGCATAATCAGAAGGCTGTCTGTGCATCTGCAGTAGTCAACACCTTCACAGATCTGCTTCTTTTCTAGTTGATATTAAAATATGTGAATTTCCTCTCAGTTACACTTATACAGAGAAAGAACATTTCTGCTGAGATCAGAGACATTAGTGAAGCCAGATTCAAATTTATTGTCATAGGACCTCATTGTTTTCCATTCTATATCTTTGGCATTTTTTTAAAGAAATTCAAAGACCCTGTGAAATTGTACATTTGTCTTCTGACCTAAGCAATAATAAGCAAAAATATTTGGTCTGAGAGACATAAACCCCCATTTTTTTTTCTTTTTGGCAGTGAGATGTGGCCTTAAAGAATACATGGAACATAATTGCAATACCTGAAAAATATAAAGGTACTCCACTGGAACTGCAAGGTTTAACAAATGAAGTCAAGGAGAATCAAACTCTTCATCTAAATTTTGGACTCCATAGAGTAAAAAGCCCTAGTTAATGTTTTAGCAAGGCTTAAAAGCTTCATTTTCTGTTGGGAAAACTTATTATAACATTAAAAATACTCAAATAGGCTTTTCACAGGGAAAATGAAGTTTTAATGCTTAAAAAATTGCCATGGGGACTTCCTGTTTTGGGGACTTCCAGCACAGATACCCGCTGCTGCCTTAAAAAAGTTTTTCTTATAAACCTTAAAAATCTTGAAAAATAACAAATTGACTTTTCAGTTAAGTTGGAAGAGGCATTAATTATGGATATTTATGGTAATAGAATTAGAATATGAATTTCTGCAGTTAAAATCTTGTTTCGGTACTATTAAAGCTATCATGGTCTCAGAGGATGGAGATACCAATTATGCTGGCATCCAGTATTGCACTGCAGAACAAGAGGCCTTTTTAAGACGTAATTCATCTGACTTCAGTCATTTGGTTTAAGATGAAAGAAGTTACATCTCAAAGGTTGGAGCAGGTGACCTTGCAGGGTCTTTTCCAGCTTGGGCTGCTCTATGATTCTATTAGCTGATGAAAACATTCCAGTATTCTGCATTGATTGAAAAGGTTTCAGGAGGTGATCCCACTGTATGTATCTGTATTTTGTCAGATTAAACTTCCCATTTTAGACACTGACATAACAGTAATTTAAGTTTATATATTTTACAGTATAATCATTAAAACCCATGGAAGCAAATGAAATTTCTGTCTGAATAAAATGTGTGAACTCTACTCTCCATTCCAGAGCATTGCAATGTCTCTACAGCTAAAACAAGACTGCGTTTTGTTTCTTTTGTATCCGGCAGCAAACAGCTCTTCATCTGAGCAATTTTTTTCTCTTCTAAGAGATATGCTAATATATCTTCTTTTTTATAGCCTCAAAATGGTTACAGAGAAATGTACGCATTAAAGGATTTATGATGCATCGACATCTATAGGCAAATTTTATGCATTGCTGACTTTAAGTATCTAGACATCTATCAACATGAGAAGTTGTAAATTGGCTGAGGATATAAGACTACTCATCAGGCTGAAAAGAAGATCACAGCTCTTATGGTAGATCCCAAGTAGCTAATAAGGAGTGAAAGGCTGCTGAGTCTAGATAAAATTTAAATCATTCTTAGTTCCTGTATATTAGATTAATATTCTTTTTCAATTTTTCACATTTATTTCTTCTTCCTTAATATGTTTCTTGCTACAACAATTTCTCTTTTTTTTTCTTTTTTTTTTTTTTTTTTTTAGAGGAAGCAGTCTTGCCAAGCTTTCAGTCATTCCATCTTTGAAGAACTGCAATGCTAATTGTCACAGACGGTCTCTGCCAGTACCTTAATTTTCACTTGGTAGCATTTCATACTCTGTGGCAATGGAAGCTACCAGCTGTGTTGTATAAGACAGAAGAATCAGGTCTCTTAAGTAACAGATTTCAAGTCTTTTTTCTTGATCAGTAAATGACTTAATCAATGGAAGGAGAGGAAATCAAACAAATACAAGCTGGATACAGGATTAAAAAATAAAAGAGAAAAAGCTATTCCTTGAGCCAAACTCAGCTCTTGGATGGAGCTTGTGTTGGTAAAGGAACTGATGTAAAGTGAAGGTAAGTTTATGATGCCTTTGTGTCTGGATCCTTCTCTGGTCTTTGATGCATGTCAAAAGCAGATAGATTTGGAATGTATGCAGAGCTGGCATGACCTTTTCCTCCCTTCCTTTTAGCCTCAGGAGCAAATCAAAAGGGAGAGGGTAAAACAAGATGGAAGACAAGCCTGGCAAGAGTTTACTTTCACCTCTTAGCATGAATATTACTGAGGTAAAATTTTCATGCTAGGCTGGCATTCAAACCCTGCTTTTTAATGCTTGTATTTGTCTGTCTTTTCACACTGATGGATCTAACAATCCTGAATGGTCCTTAAGTGCTAAAAATTACATATCAAAAAGAAATCCACAAATCATTTATCAACAAAACCAGGGATATAGTTGCCCCAGAGCTGCATGAGAAGTTCATGGAATACATGAACTGGGTAAGCGGTAAAAATTAGAGCAAGCTGAAACTGGCTGCTAACACAAGAACATAGGTCTCCTTCCTAAACCTCTTTCATAGCATTGGCAAAAAGACAATTTACAGGAATTTTCTTTTTTATAAATCTAGATGAGTAGTGGACATGCTTACATTTTGCATGTGTGTCTAGGGGTACATATTAAGTACCTATATCTCTATAGCTGTGTGTGTATAATGTATATATATATGGGTGCCTCTGTGTGGGCATGTGTATACACACACAACAGATCCAAAGATCCCAAATTTTTAAATTTTTTTTACAGCACTTAAAATTAAAATTACAGAACAGAACTGAATAGGACTGCATAGGCCAGAGGTTGCCACAGTGAGCTATAACTTGAAAATAAAAGGATATCATGTTATTTAATATGCCTGAGAAAGCGCAAAAAACTTGTGTCTTTTTTTTCCTTTGTTTTTAGTTTGCTGTTCAA
This sequence comes from Rhipidura dahli, assembly GCA_013399225.1. Lineage (NCBI taxonomy): Eukaryota > Metazoa > Chordata > Aves > Passeriformes > Rhipiduridae > Rhipidura > Rhipidura dahli. The sequence goes on along the minus strand of VXAC01002317.1, from coordinate 461,822 downwards.
TCCTCTGGGCTAAGTGGGGCTCTGCAGGGTCCCATCTTACTCCCTGTCCTCTTCAACATCTTCATAAATGACCTGGACTCAGGACTGGAAGGGTTACTAAGTTCACAGATGATACAAAACTGAGAGAGCTTCTGAGTGCTTTGAAAGCAGGTGGGCCCTGCATAGAGACTTCCACAAATCAGAGGGCTGGGCAATCACCACCCATATGAAGTTCAGCAAGGGGAAGTGCCTGATTCTGCACTTGGGATGGGGCAACCCTGAATGTAGGGACAGAGTGGGGAATGAGATGCTGTAGAGCAGCACTGCAGAAAGGGACTTGGGGGTCCTGGTCAGTGGCAAATTGACCATGAGTCAGCAGTGCCCTGGCAGCCAGAAGGGCCAACCCTGTCCTGGGGGGGCATCAGGCACAGCATCACCAGCTGGGCAAGGGAGGGGATTGTCCTGCTCTGCTCTGCACTGGAGCAGCCTCACCTCGAGTGCTGGGGGCAGTGCTGGGTGGTGCAATATAAAATAGATTTTCAACTATTAGAGAGCATCCAAAGTAGTGCAGTGAGGATGGTGAAGGGCCTTGAGGGGAAGCTGTATGAGGAAAGGCTGAGATCACTTGGTCTGTTCAGCCTGGAAAAGAGGAGACTGAGGAAGACCACACTGTAATCTACAACTTCCTTGTGAGGGGAAGGGGAGAAGCTGGCACTGATCTCCTCTCTGTGGTGCCCAGTGACAGGACCTGAGGGAATGGCCTGAAGTGTGTCACGGAGGCTTTGGCTGGATATCAGAAGAAGATTCTTCCCCCAGAGGGTGGTTTGGCACTGGAACAGGCTCCCCAGGTCACAGCACCAGCCTGACAGAGTTCAAGAAGCATTTGGACAATGCTCTCAGTGACTCTTGGGGATGGTGCTGTGCAGGGCCAGGGATGGACTCGATGGTTCTTGTGGGTCCCTTCCAATCACTTTATTCCATCACTCTGTGATTCTGTCAGCTTGACTTTGTGATCAGACCAGTGAGAAGGTAGTTTTTTCAGAAAATTTGTTACTTGGAAGGTGGAGATTAGTGTGGTTTTTTGTGTTTCCTAGGAAGTGTTTGCATTTTTGTAAAGTATGCATCTTCATTTCCCACTTCCTCAACAAAGTATTATAGACACATTTCCAAATATTACTGTGTACTGTACATGCTCTAGAGCATCCCCTCAATAACTAAAATTCCTTATCAAGGGCATCACTACATGAAGAATATTTCTCTCACTGGGTGAGAAATATGGAAGCCTGGTCATATTATCTGACCTGTTCCTTAAAATCTGACAGAGGTGTTTCTTGTATTGCTCTTCCTAGCTTGTTCTAGGGCAAGAGGAAAAAAAAATAGAAAAAGAAAAAAAGAGAGAAAACAAGTGAGTCTTGGCTTTTCCTGAAAAAATGGAAACAAATATACTTTTCTGAGAATATTTCATCCTTAAGACCTAGATTTTTTTTCACCTTGTCAGGCCTTGCTTCGAAAATGTGGAGGCTCTTTTTACAACACTAAATCAATGCCTTGGTTTTATAATGGGCACAGTGCCATACTTTTCTTTTCATATTTCTTCCCAATGCCTTTGTAGGCCAACAGATTGAATATCTCTCTTTTTAACGCTTACTTGTTTTTCAGTAGTTTTCACATGAGAGTATTTGGATAAAGACAGAAAGATTTTGTTTGTCAAATCTTGTTAAATATTGGGAGGAGTGAAAACTTCAGTCACTCTATTTTACCAATATCAGTCACTCTATTTTACCAATAGCACAGAAGTACTTCTTATAATTCTTGTGGTTAAAACCAACTTTGACTAATTACACTAGGAAAACCTACACAAAGACAAAATCACTCTTAGCTTGAACAGATGCAATTTAATTTACTTTGCTTCAGAAATGTTTTACCTCTCTGCAACTGTGCTAATTAAATGTTACTTAAATCAGGACCTAGAGATCTCATCAAGCAGTTGGTAACAGTGGAGTTAAGGAAATAATCCCAATTCCCTTTAATAATGAATTTTTGATTACTGATAGAAACCACAGCATTCCATCTGACTGCCAACAAGGGGTGCATGCATTACACTACTGGGTTCCCAATATTCTGGAATTAGTGAAGGAGAAAAACACAGCCTCAGTGCTAACTCTCATGCTAACTCATGCCTGAGTTGCACAGGAGAAATCACCATATGTGAAAGTTCATTCAACTTTTGAGTGGAGGGACTAGAAATTCAGAAGGAGAACAGAAGGAAATGGTCACATCTGACTAGGTTAGGCTGGGTCCCTTCATAATCCATGTAGAGCATTCTAGGGCACAATCCTGCTCAGGCTGAAGTCGGTATCTGCTCTAGGCCTTAAACATCAGTGCTTTCCCTGATTGGTACTCTGATGTCTGATAGCAATTTCTGAGGGTCATAGCTCAGCTGTCACGGAAAACTTCATCAAAAGGGAAGGACAGTGACATAGTAGCTGACATGCTGACAGGTCTCATACAAAATGGTGTGGGATACAGTCAAGGTATTACAGTAAGATTTAATTTAGTGTTCTTTCCTGTGACAGTTGTTATTTTATTGCATTATTACATATTGGTAAAAAATATCCTTTTAGTCTAAAGTCATGTCTAACTTTGAAAAAAAGGAAAACTCTCTTAATCTAGATAAAGAACTAGGCAACAAAGCATTTCTATAAATGCCTATTTACCGTGTGTTCAAGATAGGCAGTTATCTTCATGCTATTTTATGAAACTTTACTGACTGATAAGTAAAATCTCAGTACCTGATAAATTGAGAGAACAATTAATAAAGTAGATAATTTGTAAGCACCTGGAGGAAAATAACTTGTAAGTATTAGGCAACATGGACTCATCAAAAACAAATCATGCTGAACTAACCTCATTTCTTTCACTGATAGGATAACAAGCTTAGTGGATAAAGGAAATGCTGTGGACATACTACGTCTTGATTTTAATAAAGAATTTGATACAGTTCCACATGACATTCTCATAAGGAAACTAGAGAAATGTTGATTAAATGCAATCACTGCTAAATGAGTACAATGCTGAAGAGAAGAAAAAATGAAAAGGAAGGGGGGAAAAAGAAAGGAAAAAAGAGGGAAAAAAGCAACTCACAGAGCAATTATTAATGGTTCAGTGTCAGGTTAGGGAGAAGCATCAAGGGTGACCTAGAGAAGTCATGAGTCTAGTTCTGCTTAATATTTTCACTATGTGGTTGGAAATCAAAGTAGAAATCGTGCTAATAAAAATAATAGCAGCAGTAATAATAAGAAGAAGAAGTACCAAAATCAATATAACAACAAAAACACCACCAACAACAATAATAACAGTAAACCACAAAAACTCGCAAACCCAGAAGATAAGAAAATAAATGCAAGTTACATTTCCTTGGATATTTATAAATAGTGTCACAGAACTTTAAAAACAAAACAGAAAACAGACAGCACAGATCCCTGCAAAAGCTCTGCCTGCTCTTTGAATTGTCAGCAATGCCATAAGAAGGAAAGATCATTATTTTTCCTGGGCTTGGTCAGTCTGAATGGTTTGTTTCCCCACACAAGAATCTTCCACACTTACACAAAGTGTGGGTTGAATCCAAAATTCACTGGGCTTTTAAAATTTTTTTTGGGAAACAATGCACTTCACAATGAAGAATATCCTGGAATGCAGCCAGATTGGGGTGAGCTTCCCTTTACAATCATTCCTATCCTTCTGAGACTCTTCTGGCACAGAATGCACATTACAGATGTACTTGTTTTTTCTGACCTGATGAGTTTGTAGTATATAAGTAATGCTGCTAGGAATGGGATGGTCAATTTTAATCTCTAATTATGTAAATTTTAACTTGTTTTACATAATTAAGAAAAATCATAGAAAAAAATTATGTATTTGATCTACATTACCAGCGCAAAGGAAAGCTGGGCCCATGATTAACTAAATGTGAATGAACTGTCTGATAACATTACAAACCTGTGGATATGTCAAAGTAGTACTCCATGTACAACAAGAAAGTGATTTGATAATTAACTGTTTGACACTGATCAAGTTTTAGACATAGTACTGCATTCAGTTGTGTGTTCCACTGAAAAAGAAAAAAGAGAAAGAGGAAATGGAAAAAGTAGAAGGGGAATCCAGTGATAGTCTAGAAATACACAAAGAGATGTTAGGATGGCAGGGATTATTACTGATTGATAAAGAGAACATAAAAAATAATGGGCCAGCGTTGATGGATGAGGAGGAAAGAGAGAAAAAATGTGAGAATATGTACTTGGGTGAAGGTGATCAAGTGACTATGTTATTCTAAGCTAGAAAAAAGGTATAGGAGAATACAGTGCTCTGTAAATGACAGAGAAGAAGGCCTTACAATTAAAAATTAATCAAAAAGAAGGAAAAAAATGTAGAAAGCAGTAAGGGTAGAATAACAGGACAAAGGATTTGTGTGTTAGAAATAAGGAAAAAGGTACTGGGAGGAATGAAAAAAAATCAAAAATTGAAATCCAGACAAGTACAAATATTTATATGTGTAGATAATGAACGCATGTACATAAATTTCTGTTGAGTTAGTCATAAATGCTGTTAAATTAGCAGTGAGTGTATAATGTCAGCTGTTTCTACTACTTCCTTTTCACTGGTGTTGTCTGGCATGGTTGGGATAATCTTTATGTGAACCATAGGGTTCTTTTGTCAGGTGAATGAGAAAAAGACTTTATGTAGGCTGTCAAGGGGGTTCACAGATGATAAATATTTACACCAACATATTCCAAACTCTATTTTTGAAATAAACCCATAAGCTGCACTAGATTCCTTCTGATGCTTTTCTCCATCAAATTTTATTGAAGTACTGGCCATTTGAGGAGATGTGGGCTGGCAACAAGCAGATATATTAACAAGAAAAATCTGTCAGACACAAATACTAAATTTCTAAACACGTATTAGCCAGAGCTGATAATAACTAAGATTTGGTCCAGATTAACTTCATAATTAAAAAAAAAAAAAAAAAAAGAGAGAGAGAATATGTAGACTTTTGGAGAAAAACTGATTTTTTCTGGTTTAACATTGTCTTATAATATACTCCAGCTACAAAGTTACTAGCAGAGCACCTCCTAATATAATTTTGTGTGACATAATGTTTTACTATTTAGTGCGTGCATTTCAGTAAGTCTACACTTCCAGTTTACTTCCCCAGTTTTATTTGCTTTAGTCATTAATTTTATTTTAAGTTATTTAGGTCTACAGCAATAGGTTTTCAGCACAATCTTTTACCAGCTATATAAAAGAGTACAGAAAGATTCCTCTCTGTTCTCAATCATACAGTTTTAGTAAGAGGAAGATGACAGTATAATCTTTTAATGATAACTCATGTAGAAACACTTTCACAATCTTAGGAGTGAAATGTCTTTGTTACACAGTCAGTAAATGAGGAGATGTGCAGAAGAAAGATGTGAGTAAAGCAGTTCAGGGCTTTTCTGCCCCTTTTTCTGCAGGTTTCAATATTGTCTCTTTAGTGTTCATCAATGCAGAATTAATTTCATTAAATTAAGCAAAAGTCTTTTTCTTTTTCTCAGTGTAACTAATATAAGAATGAATGCTTTATCTCTGTGTATGTCAGTTTATTTCATTAAAGACTCATCTCTCATGTATACCTGCTATTAGATTCATTAATTATTATAATTACTATAAATAATTATGCTATTATAATACCCAAATACCCACTGTTGGTTACAGGTATAAAACAACGGTCTGAAAAGCAATGAAAGGGAAATGTCCACTAAAGAAAAGCATATGGAAACACATGCTGATTGCATAAATTCTCTAAAATTCATAGAGCCAAAAGAAATACATGTAAGTATGTGTGTACAGCTGACAGATTTTTGCTACTACAGCCACTCTCATTGGGTGCTGTATAGCAAAAGCATTTCTCTCAAAAAACTGCTTTGAGAAGTCAGCTTCCCAACAAAGGAATATTTTTCTTCAACTTAAAAAAACCTACCAGTGTATATACTTTTCTTCTATGCTACCCTAACTTAATCCAGTGCCATCTACAATAAAATAAAAAAAATAAAAAAAAAAAAAAAAAAAGGGGACATTGTTACAGAAAAGAGAAAAGAGGATCATGATTTTCTGCTTGGCTACCTGGACCATAATAAAGCATTTAATACTATTTTCCTCAACATTCTCCTGGAGAACTGGATGCTTATGGCTTAGATGAGTGCCCTATTCAGTGGATTAAAAACTGGCTGGGTGACCAAGCCAGAGAGTGGTAGAGTGGTGGTAAATGAAATTACATTCAGCTGGTAGACAGTCACAATGATGTTCTCTAGGGCTCAGAACTGGGGCCAGTTCTAATATCTGGGGCTGTCTAATATCTTTATTGGTGAACTGAGTGAGGAGACTGAGTGCAGCCATGGCAAGTGTGCAGACAATATCAAGTTGTCAGGAGTGTTGATCAGGATCGTAGGAAGGCTCTGCAAAGGATCTGGAGAGGCTGGATCCATGGACTGAGGCCAGTTCTATGAGGTTCACAAAGACTGAGTGATGGGTCCTGCACTTGGTCACCACAATCCCTTGCAGCACTACAGGTGCAGGGCAGAGTGGCTGGAAAGATGTCTGCCAGAAAAGGACCTCAGGCTGTTGCTCAAGAGCAGCTAAACATGAGCCAGCTGTGCCCAGGGGGCCAAAAACAGCAATGGCACCTGGCCACACTATCAGCAATAGTGTGGCCAGCAGGACCAGGGCAAGGATTGTCTCCTTGCACTCGGCAGTAGTGAGGCCACACCTTGCGTATTGTGTTAATTTTTGGGCCCCTCACTACAAGGAAGACATTGGGGGGCTGGGGCGTGTCCAGAGAAGGACAACGGAGCTGTGGAAGGGTCTGGAGCACAAGGCTTATGAGGAGTGGCTGAGGAGTTGGGGTTGTTACACCTGGAGGAGGCTCAGGCTCAGAGCTGATCACTGTCTACAACTACCTGAAAGGATGTTGTAGTGGGATGGGTACTGGTCTCTTCTCCCAGATAACAAGATGTTTCTAATGGTGAAAAAAAAAAAAAAAAGAGAGAAAGTTGGTTTCTCAGGTAACAAGGCACAAAACCATTTAAGCATTTTTATGCACAATCAACACTTACCTGTTAAATGAAACATTTTTAGTTGCATTTGCATGTCATTGAAGTAGCTATTTATGCCTCTGGAAGAAACTGTTAACGAGCAGCTGAAGTTTCCCTTTGAAACCACCCTACTCTTAGTCATAGCAAAAATCGCCTTTATATTGAAAATATATATTCTAGTACTAATATGGAAAACTACATTGAAAAGAAAAGACTGCCATTTTTCCAATCCCAAAGAGCACTTTTAGTCCTGTTGCAGGAACATCTAGAAACACTGGTTCAAGCTGTGGTCATTTGCAACAAATTATATGGCGTCTGATAGAGCTGTGTGGAAAAAGTTGAGAAGTTTGAAATTACTTACTTAAATTACCTTTACTCTTTACAGAAAAATACATCTGTCTTGCTGTAGGTGGGATTTTTGAGGGGCCTATCTATAGAGAAGATGCAGGTAAGACATTGTGAAAAGTCTCAAATTAAATTGTATGTAGTCAGAACAACTCAAAAATAACCAGTCAGGTCCTAGTCAAATGTATTTTTTTCCCTCAAGTTTAGAATTAAAAGGCAAAAGACTTCCGTGATGGATATGAAAATACTGTGTGAGATAACAGAGTATCAACTTGCAAATTAGATACAGGAAGATGAGTGTTACTGTACCTGAAGATATAGAGACACCGAGGTGTATTTGCCCTAGTTGCTCCCTAGTTCATGGAAGAGTTTTTATGCTCTTCATGCACAGTGTCAACTACCAGCTGTCTTTTTTCAAGTGAAAAGTCCACCCACAGTGTGTTCTCTTCCTGTGCCCAGTCTGATATATTGCAGCAGAGCCATCTCACACTCTCCAGCTCAGGTACTTTGAACTGAAAAATTGTACACAAAAATAGAATTACATTTTAAGAGGAGAACACAGAGTTCAGAAGGGACTTTGATCAAGCTGTAAACATACTCATTTATCTGTGAAGAGGACTAACTTTAAGCAGTTTGATCATAGCCCTCTCTGCATGTCCTGATTTGAGGCCCAAGGTTGTTCAGTGATAGAGGCGCAGATAAAGTCAAAGGAGATAAACAAATTAAATGTAGCAACAAGACATATACCCTTTGATTTGAATACTTCATGCCTAAATAAAAGAGTATTGTAGGAAGCTTGTTTATTAATCACCTAAATGGCATAGGTGTGTCAACTGGGACGTGCCAAGGGAGATGAGAGACATTACAATGGCAGAAATACTAGCAGTAGTGAACTCTGTTGTTTTGATGAATATTGGTAAAAAGCAGTTTTGGGACATGTTCTAAAAACCAATTTTACATACTCTAACCATTGCCTCTTGGGGCAGTTATTTTTTAGATGATTCTAAACAGAGCATAAGAACATGCTGACATTTTTACTACTGAATGGCCATACTGACTAAAGTACATCCAAATTCTTCTTCCATATAGGAATTAAAAAAAAAAATTAAAAATTTACATACACACACATGTAAACAAGGGAACCTCTATAAAATGAGTGATACTAAGAAAAATCCAAGAACTTAAACCAAGGATCTAAAAGGATAAAAGCATCAAATGTATCATGAAAATTTTGTAAAGTCCACAGTGATAAACAAAATTATGGTATTGGTAAGCAGCAAAATAAAGAAACTTTAAATTAAAACATAGTCTTCCTAAAGTAGAATTTATGGCCAGGTGAGGAACATCTGAGTACCCTGAGCTCTGAAAACCTTGATGTAGAATCAAGCTAAGACCAAAAAACTATTTAAAGAACAAGCTTTTGAAGGGCATGAAAACTAATAATAAGCCTTTTTTTTAACCCATCAGAAGTAGAATGTCTGCCAGAGAGTCTTCAGAGCTGATAGATGATGGAGGTGTAATAGGAGAACGCAAAGAAGATAAGACCATGGTAAAAAATTAAATGTGTTCTTCACATTGATACTCACCTCCGACGAGTTTAGAAAGGTTCCCACAGTGTCTCTTTTCTTTTCAAAAAATGTACTGGAGAAGCTATCTTAAATTAAAGTGTCAATAGAAGTGATTTTAGACCAAATAGATAAATGAATAGTAACAAATTGCCAAGACAAGATGGTATACACTCAGGGGTTTCTAAATAACTCAAATATGACCTTGTAATTTGATCATAGATCTTACACAATTGCTTAAGTCAGCTTCTGTATGAGAAGAATAGAGGTTAGGAAATTTTATGTCTTTTTTTAAAAGATCCTTACAGAAACTTGGCAGTGAAGACACAGGGCAGATGCAGGAAATTAAGAAATTGTGTGCCTGATTCTTTACAGGCAGATTGGTAGAATAAGACTCATAGATATATAGATAAATAGAGTAAAATGGGGGTGAGAATAAAAATAAATTTTATAAAGAAGATTCTGGCTTTTTAAAGGTTTTAGAATAGATAAGTAAGGAAAGGGTGATCTTTATCTGGTTGATACACTGTGCCTCGATTTTCAAAAACTTTTGACAAGGTTCTCAGTAAAAGACAAATAAACATGGATTATAAAAAAAGAACCTTCATCTATGGATTTCTAAATACCTGAAGAAACAGGGGATTAGTAAATATATAAAGAACGGAGAAAAGGCAGGTGAAAATTATGGGTTTTAACAATGAAAGTCCTTCTATTTGTGGAAGGTTGCAAAAGTCACTTGCACAAGTAACTGAGTGATGAAAAGGAGGAGGCAACACATGAAAAGCTGTGCACATAGGAAAAAGACAAACAGAAATTCTCACTGTCTAAAAACTGAAAGTCTCTTAACCAGGCATTGTTAATCCAGAAAATATATTTGCAGCTACTCTGGGTACACCTATGAAAATATCAGTTCAGTGCTCACTAACAAATCACCCTGAACCAACCAAATGCAAACCCCTAAGAATTATTTGAGAAGAAAACCAGAACACAACACTCTACTATATAACATAAAATAATCAGAGCCATTAGGTGAAACTGTAAGCTACTAGACTTAAAACAAAAAATAAACACATTTTTTTCATTTAACACATGGTGACATTTTGGAGCTCACTGTCACAGGATAGATGGGATGCCAAAAGTTAAGTGAGTTCAAAAATAAGTTAGACAAATAAATGGAAACCTATCAAGGGCTGCTAAAAACTGAAGAGATATAAGCTCTAGATTAGAAATTCCCCTAATCCACACAAAGCTATGTTAGTCATGCTTGCTCTTTTTTAATAACATTTTAAACATTTTATCATTACCTTAAGTAGCCAACACTACTGTCTGTTTTACAGAAAGGGAGACAGGCGTGCGTTTGGACCTCTGATCAAAAGGCATTCTTCTTCAGTCTGCTATTCTTGTAACTCCAGAATGCTAAAAAACTTCATTCTTTCAATATGTGGAACAAGCTGCTCAGGCAGTGCCAATCAGTATCATACAGAAGAAGTATCATTCTTTGGTGCGTTTTCTTGGTTTAAGCTATACACAGACCTGACCAAAGTTTCTTACTTAAGGCATAAACTCTTCTACACTTAGGCTTTTGATTCTAACTTCAGACCATATGTAAATATATAAATATACATATCTAGAAATTAATATGAATTTTAATATTAATGTAACTGCAAATAATATAATTATAAACACAAATATAAGCATGAGTATAAATACAAACATGTATATATATATATATATAAAGATTTCTTGTGTGTTTCACAGCATAATTTGAACACATATATGAAGAACCTAAGAAATAATTCAATAGTTATTATGAAACCACACACGACTCAGCTAAACCATTCCTCTGCCCTCGAGGTATAGAATAACTCTGGATAAGACAGCTTACTGTTGATGCCTACTGATACTACTTAGCAATAGCCCAATTAGTGCTACTTCTTAGGCCAGTGATCTAGGAAAAAATCAGGTTTTAACTAGAATTAAACAGAAAATATTTTAGAAACAATTACTTGCTTTCATTTTCTTGCCTGATGAAACATGTTTTAAAGCTTTTGTTGCTGTAGGCAGCCTAAGCAATATAAGAAGGTAAATGCAAACAACACAATGAATAATGTCAAATAGGCAAAAATAAGTATGTCCAATTGGATGAAATTTAGCATATTTTTGAATAAGATGAATAATCTTTTGTTTTGTTTTGTTGTGTTCTGTTTCCTACATGGAAATAAATGTATTGAGAGAAAACCTGAACTCTTTGTGGTCCAGCTCATTTCCAAGACAAACTTTTATAAACAAAAAATATTTCTCAGGTTACTAGAGAATAATGTCCCCAGAAACAAGGTACAAAAGTGGGCTATGGGATATCAGTTGATAATAGAATGCTAATATTTCTTTTCAGAAGGGTATGATTGTCTTCTGAGAGAATTTAATGAGTACCAAAAGACTTCCAGTGAATTTTTAGACTGCAATACTTTGTGCTGGTCTCCAAAGACTGGAAATTCAAAGCAGATTTTGTCCCCAGAAATAAGACAAGCCTGAAAAAGGAACTGGGAAGTTCATGCATTGGGCTCACTTGGCTTGTTGTTGATATTCATGTGCTGAAAGAAGAGTTTTCATTCTTTCAGGAGGTATACTCAAGGGGAATACTTCAATCCTTCCATGGTCATTATAATTTTACATAGACCTAAGCAGTACACAAACCTTCTTGTGAATTATGTGTGCCCAATTCCCAAACACTGAAACTGTGAGTAGGTTTTCATATTTTCTTCTGCAATACCTGCAGCTTCTGTTAATGGGATGTTAGCTTTTCCTGAATGGGAAAATCCTTGTTTCTTCATACAATCGATTTGGCGTTCTTACTCCATGCCATTTGTCATCAGTCATCTCCAATTAATTTATAATTATTTGAGTGTCACATTTTAATTTAAATCTGTGAAAGTGGTGACTTTGCATGAAATTTAAAAGACCACAGCACAGAAAATACAAGGAAGATTCTTCCAAAACTCTTCAAGGATTATTAAAATATCTATCAGGCTAAAAAACTCTTGAACATCCAACCTGGCCTTGAATATTTCAGGGATGGGGCATTCACCACTTCTGTGTTTCACCACCTGCACAGTATAGAATTTCTAAATCTACCATCTTTCCTTTTAAATCCATTTGCCCTCATCCAATCACTTCACATCCTACTCAAAAATCCCTCTCCAGCTCACTTGTTGGCTCCTTTAGGTACTGAAAGGGGTTATTAAGTCTCCCTGGAGACTTCTCATCTCCAGGTTGAACAATTTTAATTGTCTCAGTCTGCTCCATAGGAGAGGTGCTCCAACCCTCTGATCATTTTCATGTCTCTTTTGTACTTTCTCCAACAGATCTATGTCTGTCATATGTGGGAGGCCCCAGACATGGATGCAGAACTCCAGGCGTGGGCTGCACAAAAGAAAAGGATAAGAATCATCTCCCCGGACCTCCTGGTCATGGTGCTTCTGATGCCGCCCAGGACATGATTGCCTTCCTGGGCTACAAGCGTACATTGCTGGCTCATGTCTAGTCTCTCATCCAGCATTCCCAAGGTCTTCTTTCCAAGGCATCTCTCTTAATCTGTTCTCTGCCTAGCCTTGAATTCTGGTTAGGATTGCCCCTACCCAGGTCCAGGATCTTACACGTGGCCTTGTTGGACTTCATAAGCTTCACACAGGCCCACCTCTCAAGCTCATCAAGGTTCCCTGGATACCATTCCTTCTCTCCAGTGTATCAACTGCACCACACAACTTAATGTCATGGCAAATTTGTTGAGGAGGCATTTGATCCCACTGTCCATGTCACTGACAAAGATGTTAAACAGTTCCAGGCCCAGTACTGATCCCTGTTGAATGCTACACATTGCTGGTGTCCACATGTACATTGAGCCATTGACTGCAACTGAGTGCAGCTGTCCAGCCAATTTCTTACCCACCAGCCAATGGCCCACCCACCAAATCCATGTCTCTCTAATTTAGTGACAAGGATGTTGTGCAGAACACTGTCAAATGCTTTGCACAAGTCCAGCTAGATGACACTGAAATAAAACGACGCTCAGATGAGTTCGTACCTCAATCACCACTTGCTGTAACACTGTTGTAGGAGGCCAGAATACACCTAAACACTCTACTGTACAAAGTGCACAAGATGCAGAGTTCCCACTAGTGAATTTTTAGGACTGGCATGAATACAGACCTCAGAGGCTTCAGTAGGTGCATGTTTTAAGAGCGCATTGTTTTGTGAGGACCTGACAAATTTTAAAAAGAGACAGTTTTGGTACCATGAATTTCCTACTAATTTCTGGCCACAATTGGAGGTGGCAATATTGATCTTGGAATTCTGTGTAATTCAAGTCCTTGATAGCTTAGACATCATTTCTGGTCATGAACCCAAACAAAGGAGTTGAAATCAGGAATTTCATGTCTAGCATTGTATTTGTGCATCGAAGAAATTGTGTTAGGGCTTACAGAACAGCTATTGACCCAGGAATGGGGTCAGTAAGGGCTACTGATACTGGAATTTGGTTGTCCATTTCTACAACAACGACTAACATTAACTGGAAGTATAGAGTAAGGCTATGTACCTTGCCATAACCTTTTCTCATATAGATAAGCAAAATCATGTGTTCATATTTCTAGGGAATCTGAGTGTTGTTTTGATAAAACTTCTCATTTGTAACTTTTAAAATTAGTAATTTTAATTTGAGGGCAAGCAGATGCAGAAGTTTAAAATACATGCATTTAGGAAGAATAAAATTAGTTGTCTACCAAAGAAATACAGTTGCTGCAGAATAAGAACTTCAGAAAAATTTATATTCTATTGAGAGAAGATGTAACAAACTGGACTTTTAAGAACAGATCTTTTATAAAGAAAATAATTTAAAGCATTATCTATTTTAGACTACATAATGAATTTGAAAATACTTGAATTGTATATTTCATGAAGATTTCACTCTAACTACCAGAATACCAGAATAGATGCACAGCAGATTTTTCATATTAACATGATTATTGCCGTTTCTTGGGCTCTTCAGAAAAAGAGCACAGTGTTATTTTGACAAAACAGAACATTAAACTAAGGATCTAGAAATCACTGGTTTAGTTACATAAATTAAGAATGAATTGCTTATGGCACCGGTTATTGAGCAGCAGGTGTCAGAAAGCCATATAAATTTGCAAATGAAAATTGAGCCACTCAGATCTTCAGGAGTAGGTTTCAGAAGGTTATGAAGATAGGACTAGGCTTTAAATCCTAGATATCATCTAAGTGTCTCAAGCAAATTACATTTTTCAGAATTACCTATGCTGAATGCCTAGCAATAGGTGATTTTACACAGTATTACAGACCACTAATATACAAAATAGATGCACAAAACATCATTTGGCCTGAAAATCTACTGAGATGAGGCATTTAGAATTGCCCTAGGAACATGCTGCATGAATCTATCTGTAGCCAACAAGCTGAACTGCATGTGTGATGAATTAATTACTATGATTTCACTTTTAAATAGGATTCAGGATAGAGCAGGGAGAAGATTACAGACAGACAAACACAGGGCCGAAGAAAAGGCTCCGAGAAAAAAAACCCCTTCCCAGTCATAAACAGAGCATCAGTAAAGAGGCACTAGAAAGTGCTCCCTTTAAGCTGATTGCATGAAAATCAGGCTGGACCGAGAACAGAGTTTTTTTTGTTTACAGCACATGTGTCATAGCTCTCCCATTGGGACATACCCATATCTTCAGTCTCTTTTAGTCTGTCTCTCCTGTTTATTTCTGTGCTCACGTCAGTGGTGACGCTTCACTGCTCATCTGAGTGCCTCCATCTGCCTATGAAAAAGAAATCTTTCTTAAAACATTTAAAGTTCATTTCTTATTCTTTCCAGGAGATATATTAAGTTTTCTGTAGACATAAATATTTGGTAGAGCTTAAAAATCAGAAGCACCACAGACAACCTGAGATCTGCAACATTTTCTTTTCTTTTGTTATTTTTTAACTTGTATGATAGCAGGGTTTTGATTTGATTTCACAAACAGTTTTAATCAGCTTAGTAATTCAGTTTTTCTTATAATTTGTTTTGAACTACAAACAAAAAGGAGTAGTAAGACCTTAAATTCATACTAAAAAACCAAAAACATTTCAGGTCTTACTGGATAAAAATAAGAGACGTAAAGGATAAGTTAGTTGTATCTCCCATTCTGTGATGTTGACAGCTTAAAAGTTTTCTGAGATTAGTGTCCAATGCCAAATGCATTATGAAAAATATCACTGTACAGGTTTTTGTTTATTTATTTATTATTTCATCTGTAGGGGAAAAAATAAGAGCAGATGAGCATAAATCTGATCATCCTTAAGTCAGCTGATAATGTGCCTGAAGGACATCAAGGAAAACTTGAAGCATTAATAAACTAATGTGTACTGTATGCCCCACTTCATTTATTCAGCTTATACATTCATCAAGCATTATGCATTTGTGCATTTATTCACTTTCTATTCAAATATGATTAAGTAAAAGAACTCTAAAATCTCGATATTCTTTCTTGTCTCAGATGTTCATTTCTAGAGAAATTTGCATAATTTACATTTTCTTTACTAAAAGACTTCATGTAGTATGATTCTATTTTTTTTTCAATTTTCTGATCAAAAACATGGGTAATCAAGACTGTCCAATCTGCCCTTACATGTTGTAGACTTAGGTTATTCTTTTGTCTGCTGAGGCAGAATGTAGGACAGGGAAGTAACCAGTCTCCTAATCTGTTTTTTGATTGTACACTGAGTTATTACTGAAGAGAAAAGATTATTGATTTGAATGCTTGGATGTATTTCTGTACTCTAAACATATGCACACACATGTGCACCTATAATTACTTCCTTTCTTTTGTTGTAATGCTTTCCTCCTGGTTAAGAATTAACAGAGGCTTCTGACTACTGATTTCTTTTAGCTGGCTGCACACCCATTTCGACACACACAGACACGCAGTCTGCAGATTTCATTATTTCATGTATCTTTTAAGAAAACGAGGCCTAAAATTTGCAAGCTGACAATAACTCATTTAATTTTCATTAATTTTATGACATATCTGGTTTCTGCATTTGTAGCAGCTATAAAATATGTTAACTCCCTAATAAATCCTGGGTAATGCTCATCTTTCACTGTTTCTGGTTTTTTTCCTGTTGTTTTTTCGTTTTTTTTTTTTTTTTATTATTATTTTTTATTAGGAAGCAGTGCAGAAGTTATTACCTTGGGAACAGTTGTTTCTGTCTCCTGTACAGATCCATATCATTCTCAAATTTGCATTCTGATGAAGAAGAAACAAATGTTACTTAAATCCCATGAAGTGTGTTAATTACACTGAGCTCCGTGAAATTATGGGTGAGAGAGCCAAAAAGAATTCTACAATTGCATCGTGGGTCTCTTGAGCATATCTTGTCAGATTAATGTCTTTGTCACTCACATGATAACCTTAAAATTGCTATTTTCCCTAAGTAATATTCCCTAAACCTACAGTGATACGGAAAATCTCACACAAAGCTAACTAACAGATGCAGTTTGTATTGTTTACATAAATAATGTTGGTACATTTGTGAAAATAAATAAAATCTTAATTTCATTAACAAGTGCAGCTTGCTACTTTCACTTAATTATTTTAGAGTTCTTCTGTGCTTTTCCATACAAACCATGGTGCTAGGGTCTGAAACAGTAGCATATCCCCAGAACAAAGGCTAAAATCACATAAATACCTAGGATGTAATGCTCTTTTTTCTTTTCCTTTTTTTCCTCCTACTTCTTTACAAGCCCTAAGAAATCATAGCTGACTCATAACTTGAATCCAAAAGCCACTGGTGCTATGTAGCTGGAACAGAAACTGTCCCAGAAGATTTGACCACGTGGATAGATGCCCACAGCTCAGCTCAAGGTTTCACAAAAACAACTAATAGGGAAGACTTGCTGTGCCCGGGCTTGAGGTGCATGCTTCATATCCCCAGCAGGGGACATACTCCACCCTCAGAAAGCTGCTAGTCTTCTCACAAAGTCACAGCTATGACTGGCAAAACTCAACCCATTGGAAATCTATATTAGATGTCAGACCCATCTAAGAGACAAATCTAATCCTTTTGGCTAAAAAATAGCTCTCAGCAGTCTGCTGCTCCTAGTTTACTGATATTTGGAAGAATGGTTTGGTTTGGCAATCAATGTCCTAGAGCCACCAAAGACCTTGATATTATCTTTTTTCTTTAAGCCCTGAAAGAGGATTACTGGGAAGAAAAAAAATAAAAAAGGAGGCGGGGGGGAAAGAAATTCTGTGATGTTATATGAGTACCATCAATATTTAGGTTTTTTGTCCATAAAAACTAAAGCCACTAGTAAAATTTTAATTATTCATAATGCATTGTAAAGAGTTGTAAGGTTTACTTTGTTAAATGAGAGAGACAATGAACAATGAAGTGTCTCCTATACAATAAGAAATAAATTCTTAATCGAGAAATTTCTTTTTGTCATACCAATATTTCAGAAATGGTATGTGATGAGCTCAAAAGATAAGAAAAAAACACACTAAAATTGAAGAGACATGTCAATTTGCACTGGTTAAGAAATCTGCCAAAAATCTTTGAAAATAGGAAGGGTCCAATTTTCCTCAACTTCATACTATAAAATGGTTTTCACCAGTCACATAAAACCAGACTGGCTTTACATGTCAAGTGTAAAACATCACCATTAAGGCTTTCTAGTTCTGGGAAGGAAAGAGTTATGCTTATGGAAGTCCATCCATCCAGTCTCTGCAAGACTACCAGATCTATAAATAATGGAGAAAGGCCCTCAAGCTAGGAATGCCAAATTTAGTATCGCCTAATGAAAAGATAGGAGTAAAGTCCTGAAATCTCTTTTCAATTAACTGCAGCAGAAATGGGGACTTAGATTGAAATCTAGAAGCCATTGGTAGAGGTTTCTCTAACAATCTTTATAATCTTTGTACAAATACCTTCTTCAAGATCACAATTAAAATGTCTGTTCTTGCTGTGCATTTAAAACCTGATCTGTTTGTTCAAATCAAGGCTTTTTGAGCTTTGCTTAAAGTCACTGTAAGAAGGGGAGAGGAGAGACAAATCCTCATCATTACTTTTTAGAATTACTTAAAAGCAATGGACAGCTGAGTAAAAGAATGTCTTTAAAGACCTTTGTGGAAGTCTGTCTACCAAGTAGATTGAAAAAGTGTTTTGTTCTAAATCCTAATCTCTTCTGTGGTCTCAAGAAGGCTAACACAAGAAGATTCCCGCAGAAATGAGTGATATTTGTCACTAGACATCTGCTAAGACACAAACACAGTGTACTTTCCCTGATGGGTGACATGTAATGGAGGTTACCCAATCTAATGTTTACCATGAAAATTCAAATCCAATGTTAAGAGATTTTCTTACTGTAGCTCTTAATGAAAAGCACCTTCTGGATCAGTTATATCAGCAGGCTGTCAGGAAATGAGTGGGATATCAAGACTTGAAAGCAATAGTTTCTAATCTCTGTGATTCCCAGTTTTACCATACAGTAAATAACGTACTGGCAGACAGTGATGCTGGCAGACAGTGACAGGAAGAACAGGGTACTGAGAATATTTGTGCGTAAGCCCAAGACTGGTTATCCTGAAATCACATAAGCACATATCCTTTCTTTGAGCTCACCCTGTGTTTTAGAAGCTGCATCACTGTGAAAGTAAACACAGAAGTTATACGCTCCCTAGTTTTAGTGTCTTTTGGAGAAATCAAGCACTGAAAAGCAGAAAAGGACTTGAGGATAGGTGAGGGACTGCTAAGAAATTAGTCAGGGTTTAGGGAATGGGTGAATGACCTCAATGCAAGCATCTAACCTTTTGAGTTTTACCCAACACTAATCAGTGGAAGTAAGTGAAATGATATAACACAAGCTTTATATATCCAACCAATACATTGTTCCTACCTTCTCTTTTTCACTACAGGAAATATAACATTTCTTTACCCTCTTATGTGGCTAGGGTTACATAGATTGGGACCATTGAGGAAGGCAGGCAAGCTGTTTCCCATAAATCTGTCTTAAGCAGGAAACCCTGTATTGAAACTCTGAAACTCCATTGTATTTTTCTTGCTGCACCTTGTTCTCCAATTTGATCCTAGCAAACTCTGATTTTCCAACCACTCCTTATGTGCACCCTCAGAAAATTTGCAGATGATACCAACCACTGTGGTGCTGTTGACACACCTGAAGGACAGGATGCCATCCAGAGGGGCCTGGACAAACTGGGGAAATGGGCCCATGGGAATCTCATGATGTTTAACAAGACCAAGTGCAAGGTGCTGCACCTGGGTTGGGGCAAGCCCCAGTATCAGCACAGGCTGGGGGATGAACAGATGGAGAGCAGCCCTGCTGAGAAGGGCTTGGGGTGCTGCTGGATGAGGGGCTGGACATGAGCCAGCAATGGGCACTCACAGCCCAGAGAGCCAAACGTGCCCTGGGCTGCAGCAAAAGCAGCGTGGGCAGCAGGGGAGGGAGGGGATTCTGCCCCTCTGCTCCCCTCTGGTGAGACCCTACCTGGAACACTGCACCCAGCTCTGGGGGCCCTTAGCACAGAAAAAAAGCCTGTTAAGAGTCCAGAGGAGGGACACCAAGAAATTAGAGGGAAGGAGCACCTCTCCTATGAGGAAAGGCTCAGAGATTTGAGATTATTCAGCCTGGATAAGAGAAGGCTTCTGTGTGACCTAATTGCAGCCCTCCAGTATCTGAAGGGAGCCTGTAGGAAAGATAAAGAGAGACTTTTTATTACTACAGGTAGTGATAGAACAGGGGGAAATGGATTCAAACTGAAAGAGAGTATGTTTAGAATACCTAGTAGGTTTAGGAGGAAGTTCTTTGCTGTGAGCTTGGTGAGGCACCAGAACAGGTCGCCCAGAGAAGCTGTGGATGCCTCATCCCTGGGAGTGTTCAAAGCCAGGCTGGATGTAGCTCTGAGCAGTCTGGTCTAGGGGAAGATGTCCCTGCCCATGGCAGAGGGGCTCGAATTAGATGATCTTTGGGGTCCCTTTCAACCCAAACCATCTATCATTCTATGATTCTGTGTTGAGATCACTCCTCCCTCTACCCAGAATGATGTCTCACAGACAAGCTGGGACATTTTAAATCACACTTGTCATGAGTCCCTTGTCCTGATCCTTCACTGCACCAGACACAAACACAATTTTGTGCTGTTAGCACAAGTGATAAAAAGAGACAGTCTCATCCTTGTGATTATCAGGACTGGTATCTTTAATTTGCTTCTGTACTTTTCTGTGTCCTCTGGAAAGAGACATACTGCACATAAAAATCAAAAACTATGTAAAACAACATGCTCTAAGTTTTTTTTACTTACTACCTGTAAAGGTCCAAGTGGTCAATAACTGTTCTGTTGTAAAGTACATCTGAGGAACACAGTGCTGCACTAGTGTATTCCAACAAATTAGTCTACACAGGGTTCACCAAATGAATTACACAGCACAAACTGCCAAATGTCCCAAGAACTGATTTTGCAAGCAAGGGGGAAGATATGTGTGAAAGAAAGCCACAGTACCTCACAAAATTGCAGTACTTTCCATTTATTCCTTTTTCCTATTACTGCCATGCAAAGAATTCAACTGATCTTCTTTTGTGCTACAATAAGTGCTAAGCACTGATGAAATATAGAAACAATCACATTCTCCCATATATACAGATACAATCTTTCAAAGGGATTTGCAGATGAAAAAACATGCAGACATGGTGGCGCTTAGGGGCATGTTTTAGCAGCGGGCCTGGCAGTGCTGGGTTAATGGCTGGACTCAATGGTCTTAAAGGTCTTTTCCAACATTAAAAATCCTGTGTTTCTATGCATGTTTCCTTTTTACAAAGAGTAGATATACATTTAATTGTAAATATCCTCTATTTCACCTTTGTCTCTTTAAGAATTCTCACTGTACCTTAATATAAATTTTAAAAGGAGGTGGAGTAGAAAGATTTGGGAAGTGTTTATAATTTAGATACCTTCTGCTCTAAAATTGCTGCTATTCCAAAGGAGCTAATGAAGTACTGTAACTCCACTAGCTCAGTCTGACAGCCATTACTCCCAGCTCTGCAAACACTGCATTAAATCTCTGTGTATCCTTGGTGACTGTTATTAGTAGTCCTGGGTGCATTTCACAAGACATTTGGAATTCAGCTAAGAAAATCCTCACTCAAAAACAAGCTATAATAGAGCTAAAGATATTACAACCACTTTCTTTCTCAGAAGAAGAGGGAGAGGAGAAGGAAACAATCCTTTCTGCCTAGAATTGTTTGATTTTGATAACAGAAAATTTCTAAAAGCATAATTCCCACACCAGCATCCTCTCCCTCGACCTCACCAGCACTGTGGACTTTTCCTGCATGTTTGGGCATGGGAACTGAATTTCACATAGTTTTACATAACACCCAGAGCTCAGACCCTTTAGACTACCCATCTACTTCTTCCAGTACTTTAAGTCTAAGATGAAGTAACTGCATAGACCTTTAAGGCCAACACTCAGCTCTTACCAGTATGGTCAACACAAATCCATGTCTGTAAGGAATCAGAAAGCCTCCAAAATATTAATGTTACTTATATTCCCATGAAGAAATATCTTACATGATGGTCTGACACCCTTTGCTTTAGACGAAGTCCAGATACTGAATTCTGCTCTCAGCTGAACATCTGAAATTAAATGGAATTAATTAACATTAGTGAACTTAGTGCCTTGATGTTTTGGATCACTCTGCCTCAGTTTCTAACTCAAACTTATTAATGTCTTTCAAGTAGTACAATACTGGATAAAAGAAGGTAAATAGAAGATACTTGTTTTATTTTTCAAGACATATTATCATTAATTTGCCAGCTTTTCCTAGAAAATACCACATTTCTGCACCAGGACTCTTACTTATGATTATGCCAATAGTGCCTTTTTTTTTTTTTTTTAACAATCATGAAATAGATGTTTTTTTTATTTTATTAGTTACTTTGAGTTCTCCTGTTAACTGAACTCGTGGTAATAGTTAGTGCCTTTTGGATTTATGTTTATGGTGTTGCTGACACCACTTACTGTAGTCAGTTACATATGTGAGGTCGTTCATAAACTTATGTTAAATGATAAATCCCTGCTGGCTCACAGAATTGCATGTCCAAAGTGAGATTCTCAAGAACACACATGGGTTTTTGTTCAACTGCTAGTGAATTCTGGCTAAAAACCTAACATCTCTAGCAGCACTGTGATTCCGTGAGCTCTGCAGAAGGCAGGATTTTCACTGGCAGTGAAATGTCCAGATTAGGGGTGAAATGCAGTTGGCCCATTTCTCTTCACAACATACAATGCTGAGCCACAGCTGTTGTGCTAGTCCCTCAAAACTAGTGTGACAACCCCTGAAACTTTTTCTTGAGAACCAGTCTTGATTCCTAGCAAAGTAAAAGGGTGAACAACATATTTTTTATTCTTTTATTTTATATCTAAGTTCTTCAGCTTGAGCTGAGTTCAGCCTGTTTTTCCTTATCTTCCCATACAATTGAATATAGTGCTAACAAAACAATAAATCAGCTGTGTAGTTTTCCTCTAAACAAACTTTACCAATGGCATCTTATCCAGACAAGGCAACAGCCCTTCTATCCCTGTCTTGGTCTGCTGATAACTCCAGATAAAGCCATTCTGAAAAGCAGTGCTTCTTCTAAGAAATTTAAAGAGAATTTGAAATGAGGCCATTTCTTCAGTTGCTCGAGCCTTCAGGTGAAAATAAAGCTGAATAACAGCCTGTCTTTGTTTTCACTTTTAAATATATCCATGAAATTAATTCTGACTCAAATAAGGAGTTCCTGCTTTTCTAGTTTCTAGATACCAGGAGAAGATTTTTGAATAATTTCACCATAAAAGTCCCTGGGTTTTTTGCACTCCATGAACCCTTTTAATTTCCTTTGATTTAAAACAAAATATTTGGCTAGTCAGAGTGACAATGTAACCCTATACATCCCACTTATTTTATTCTTTTCCCTTATGGTTTATTCAGGAGCTGGTTCTGCCTCCAGTGAAACATCATCAAAACTCAATTTGACTTCTGGGAAATGGGAATACATTTTTAAGTGGCTATTAATTCCAATGCTGCACATGCAATATAATTTCCAGGACAACAGGAGCACCTTGTAAAAACTACTTCCTCTTATCCATAAAATAAAATAAAATAAAGTAAAAAAAAAAGTCCTTCCTCAGTAACACTGCTGTGATTGTAAAACATTTCTTGTAACAAAAATGATACATGGATGGATTCAGAACAGGTACTTTAATATTTTTCTTCATCGGTAGGGTGCCAAGGAATGAATATGTATATCTTTATCAGTGGAGAGTACCAGACATTCCACTTTTGACTTTTACATGTGAACAGATGTTTTCCTTTTGCCCCCAGTAGTTTTATTTATCTAGCTGATATTGGGCTGCTCCTTTTATTTTTTTCTCATGTATTTTTTTCTGTTATTGATGGATAGAATTAGATAACTAGAATCCTGCAACTGACACATCTTAAGATGAAATTCTCTAGAGAAAAATCAAAAGCAGATGTGAAGAAATGTTACATTTAACTCTGACTAGAGCTCTATGTAAAGAACTGGGGCTGATCAATACTAGCCCTATTAATTCTTATCCTGGACAGATGATCATTGCCTCTGTTCTTTCCCCAGAGCTAAATTACTTTGAAACAGCACAGAAACTATTCACATGAGTTAGTCCAAAGACATAGGAAAATATATTTGTTCTACACTGTCAAGTATAACTCATAGTTACATAAAATGAATAGAATTTGGTTTTAAATTTCACTCCTCATCAGCTCCAAGTACCCTCAAAGCAGTTTGAAATTTTGAAGTATTGGAAGCAGTGGTTGTACAGTAAGTGTGTAAGCCGTAGCTCGGCAATGGTAACATGGAAACCTGTTTTGCTGGGTGATGGAAAAGCTGGGCAACCTTCCTTGTGGGATTCTGCACTTCCACCTGCATTGCTAACTAGCAGTGGGCTGCAGGTGGTTCATTTAAACATTTCATTGAATGGCACAACACATCCTTTTCGCAGCAGTGCCCACATTAAGCACGAGTACGCATGCCAGTGAGCATGACAAAAAAACCATATTAAAGCAAATCTTTAGGTAAATATAAAGAACTTGAGCTTCAGCTGGTGAACATTGGAGTTGCTTCACTGCACCCAGCATAGCACTGTTGATTTCCACCAGCTGAAGGTCTGGCTGTGAGTGTTTTGACACTGAGCCAGGCCTCTTTTACAGTTGTCTTGTCATTAAGCTTTACACTTAAATGTGTGGCCCTATCAATTGTATTTACATAACTAATTCATCAATTCTTTAGGAGTTCTGCTCTGTGAAGAAGCAAATGTTTTGGTAGGATTTTCCTCTTACCTCAGCTCTCATCTAAGCATAGAAGAAAAGTAAGGAAGAGAAACAACATTCAGTTACAAATTCTATTTTAT
>VXAC01002317.1:410627-437256 GCA_013399225.1 Rhipidura dahli | reverse complement strand
TTTTTTTTTTTTAATTCAGAAATCAAAATGTAGGGGGGAAGCAGCACTGAACACACATTCAAAAAAAAAAGCATACTATCAGATTCTAAAGCCTACCTTACCATTATTTTTATCTATGCTTTCTTATAAATATTCATCACAGCTGTCAATGCGCATTTAGAGGATTGCTTACAACCACAGAATCCAATCATGCCTGTAAGGTATTGTCATGGTATTGCAGTTAGTGGAATTAATGTTTCTCTGAAAAAAAAAAATAGAGAGGCACATCTCTGCCCTGAATACTGTGATGATTTGGGTCTATATCTTTCTGGCAAAGCCTACCTTGCTCTTAAAAGGTAGCTTGTGGCCAACCTGCCTCTCTTCTTAACAGCTGAAAGTCTACAATGTCAAAGACAACTCCATCCTAACAACAAAGACATTTCAAGTGGTACTCAACAGACATAATAGATATATCCATGCATTTCTCTGAACTTCATCTTTGAAACAAAAGCATTTCATTATTCCTGTGGGGAGAATAAAAAAACATACCACCTCTTCTTGCATTTTCTGAGGATGTGATAAGTTTACCTCTTCAACAGGATGAGGACAAAAGAGGATGAAAATGTTTGTGGAGTGAGATAGGAAGATTGCTCACCAACTACCACCACAGGCAAAACAGATCAAACTTGTGGAAAAAAACCTTATTGCCAGTTAAAAATTGAGTGAGGAGCAAATGCGAAAACCAGAACAACTTCCTCCTGACTCCCTTCTTCCCAGACTCAACCTTAATGCTTCTTTCTCAACTGCTCTATCCTTTTTTCCCCCTAATCTGAGCAGGGTGGGAGAATGAGGAGCAGGGAATGTTCATGACACTTTGCCTCTGCCTCTCTTTCCTCCACACACTCTTCCTCTGCTCCAGAGTGGTGGCTCTCTCATGGCATACAGTCCTTCAAAAACTTCTCCAACAGGAGACCTTCCCACATACTGCAGTTCCACAAGAATTTCTCTTGTAGGAATTGCTCTACGGGTCCTCTCCATGTGGTGTGGTCCACCAGAAACAGACTGGTGTGGTCCACCTAGGGCTGCAGTTCCTACCAGAAAATCTGCTCCAGCTGAGGGTCTCCTCCACAGGTTGCAGTTTCCTTAAGGGCAAATCCATGTGTTCTGGTATGGGGTTCTCCATAGGCAGCACTGTGGATATTCCCCAGCAGTCCTCCATGGGCCCCAGGGGGACAACCTGATCCACCATGATTACAGGAGAATTTCTGCTCTGGTGCCTGGAGCACTCTTCCTCCTTCTTTCACCTTGGTGTCTGCAGAGCTGCTTCTCAGGTGTTTTTCCTTACTCCTCACACTGCTGTGCAGCATTTTTCTTTCTTAATACATTTTCTCTGAGATGCCACCATATTGGCTATGCCCTGCAATGGGTTTATTTGAGCAATCTGAAACTAGTTGTCATCTGACACAGGGCAGGTTCTGGCCTCTATTCACCACCACCACACCTGCACTACTAAAAGCGAGGCACATAAACCTAATTGGGAAAGCATACTTGTATTTCAGGTATTAATACATTCATCTTGATAAGGAAAGGAGTGACAACTGTCCTTTCTTATGTAAGACAAAATTTATGAAGAAACTGTGTCCACTGGATGAAGGAAAATCTGCTTCCAAACCAAATTCTTTGATCATTGTTTAGAGCTGTTTAAATTAATCAAGAAAATACATTCCTTACTGGTGTTAACATTAGCACCAGAAAAAAACCCAAAGCATTGCTGTTGAAAGTGACTGAAACTGCCTCATCAAACTTCAGACATCTGCAAACTGGTGATCCACAACTGAATTGATTATTACAGGCTCAAGGAAGGAGAGAGAGGTTCTTTTTGAGTGAAATTCATACCAAATATAAGAACGGCCACCTAACTGTAGGAAGACATCTTCCACTAAGGGTGCTTGTTTATGTCTGGCAATAAATATACTTTTGCTGCCTATGTTTGGTCACATAAATTTCACCTCAAGTGTTTTATGTTGGGATTTCTAGATATGCTTAATAAAGACCATAAGCTTGAAGTAAGCTTGATGTTAAGACATGCTGAGCAAGTGGAACTGCCTCTTCAGTATGAAATGCTGAATTTGGTCATAGGCTGGTGGTAATTAGTAAGCTAGAGTGAGAGAGAATGAAATTCCAACCCGTGCTCCATAAATATTGCAAAAATTTTATATAATCAGAACACTTTTTTAACAGATGAACTTAAGAAGACCTGGTTTGAATACCAAACAGCCTACTGTTTAACAGATGGCTCTGGTGATACAGGTTCAGCTTCCTACAGCAGCGTGCAGGCAAGGTCTTCTAGGGGCATAGATGTATGCTCTAACCAATAAACTCCTATGTAAAAACTGGAAATGACATCTTCCACCAATAGTTTTCAGGAGGTTCAACCAAACTGACATGATCTGAGAAGTGTCAGATGAATTAGTCTCAAATGGGCAATTCAGAGAGAAAACAATCTTGTTTTTTTGTCCTGGTTCTGCCCAGGAAGGGACACAGCCAGGACCTTGAGGTTATTCTATAGCACCTCATATCCTTGCCAGGGGCAGGGAAAAGGGAATCTCTTCCAGGGAGGAGGGGTCCAGTACCTGTTGAGTAAGGATGGCAAGGACAGCTGTCTGGTGTCTCTGCTGTCGGGGGGTTTTCTGTGTAAATTGTTCTTCCCTGTCTTATATCCTCTGTCATTAGTATTGTTGTTGTAACTGTTCTTTTTCTTATGCCAATAATGTTTCCTCTAAATTGTTTTTATTTTGACCCACGCTCTTTGCCTTTTGAGCCTCCAGCCCACTGCAGGGAAGAGGGAAGGGGGAAACAAGTGGTGCATGGTTTTAGTGGGAGTACTAAATGGGAGAATACCATTCTTAAACCATGACATTTTTACATTCTGACAGTGCTGAGATATAAACCAGAGCCTTATCAGTTTAGTGCTCCCTAGATCTAGGCAGTTTTGAGAAGACATTTCAAGTTCTTAAACAACTTTAAAACATAAATGTAGGAACTTCCCGTGTTAGGCAACAGGTTCCCAACGTGAAGGCTGTAGCTCTTAACTGCTATTTAAGCATACATCTTCTCATTTCTGATATGAAGTTATGTTAGATATTTTCTGCCTATACATATTTTTTATTTTATATTATATATATATATATATTTAGTGCAAAATTTAAAATTAAATAAGGTGAGCAAAATTGGGAAAATAGTGTTTTTAGCAAACACAATTTGAGGGTTTTTACCAGAAGAAAGTATACTTGCCTGTCTGGTATTGTACTGTATTTGAATAAAAGAGATCCAAATACATAATATTGCTGTACCCTTTCCTGAAATTAATTTAATTGCACAGGGAGGTATGTGTTTGTCTTTGCCTCTTCAGTGTGATGTGCATTGACAAGGTGAAGACCTGAGTGCCAGAATGGTTTCTGTGCAGCACATGCACTCACATTCCCTAGGTCACTGCTTCCTTACTTCTTAGTGTGGCCAGTAGCTAAGCAGAGCTGTAAACAGAGACTCAAGAGTGTTTAGCAAGGCATGATAATGTGCCATCCTCAGCATGTCAGATGTGGTACATAGCTCAGAGTTTGCCTTATATGTGTTGCTTCTGCTCTGGTTATAATTTATAATTTTTACAGTGCCCAAAAGAGTATTTCTAGGCAAGGAGTAATTCAGCAGCCCAGCAGTTTCATTACTGCAGAGTCAGGCTCTTGTGTTCAACACATTTTACCTTGCACTTGCAACACTGTGCAGATCTCCAGGCAGGATGAATGCTTAGATGTACAAAGAAAATTTCGCACCTTTAAAAAAAAAATAATTTCCATAATTTCTCAAAGTGAACAGACGTAATTCTTATAAAAAACAAACAAAAGCTCCTAATCTCTAATCCAAAACAATTTTAACCTCCCATGTCAAGAACATCCATAAACTATTTGCCAAGTTCTTGCTTGCCAGCCAAGTAAGTGAGCAGGAATTTCTCCTTACAGATTACAGCCACCACTAGACCTTTGTTACATGCATAAAGATGCATGTCAAACTTAAAGTATTTTGCATGCAGAAATCTTCTCTGTTCCTTTTGCAAACAGATTTCCCCTTAAAGGTGGACCCACAGCTATTCCACAGATTCCAAAGTCTTTATAGCTGTAGAGACTTCCATTTTCTATTCTGGGTTTGCATTGCTTTGTTTGAAAATTTTGTTTTTTACTTATTTTAAAACCTTTCCCTCTTATTTTTGAAACATTTTTTGGTGGCATCTTCAAAAACTATGCTCTCCCAACCTGCCCTTTCCAGTGTTCTAAATATAAATGTAGAAACAAAGAAACACATATTAATAAATAAAGAAGCGCAGGTGTGCCTTGCAGACAGTAAGTTTTTTAAAGTCCTTCCTGAATTCTTGAATCATTATTCTTGCATAATTTATACTATGTTACAGTGTGCAGACACTGTACCTGGCCCACAAAGAAGAGATGTGAGTTGGTTCAAAACACAGACCTTGTATTTTCACAGCAGAGGTCATAAGCTATTTATTTAAATTTTTTGCCCATATTTTCTAATCAACAGGCTGTGAAAGAAAGGCAGAAGATATGAAGTTAATTATTGCCTTTCCACCTCTCTTGCTCAGAGGCAGAGATACTGATAGTATACTGGTTGAGCACTGAGTCCTTTTCAATGTCATTATTGTCCCATGAGTTTAAGACTTTCTCTACGAAGTAAAAATGATGAAGGGGAAAAAATGGTCGAGAACCTGTCAGATTCATGTACTGATGGAAAACAATAGGAAAATTAGTTCTTTTTGCTAACTGCGTTGACTAAAAGCACAGCATGGTATACAGACTGGTCCTGAGAGCAGATCTGTTTTATGAAGTCATATTTTAGTAGACAGATTCAGAGAAGTGACAAGAAAACAAGACCCCTTTGTGTTCAAAGTAGCTTTACTTTGCTTTCCATGCAGATAATGCATTGGGCATAGTATCTGAACTTTATTCTCCAAAATCAATAAATACCTCAACATATGGTGCAACTGTAGTATGTTTTCTCTTCTCTGAGTAATGTTTCATGGTTTTTTTTCTCTTTTTCTTCCTTGAAGAGCAATGAACCCTTTAAATAGACCTCAGTGTGATGAGATATCCTTAGCTACCAGGTAAATGTTCACGCTGTTGCTCATTTACTCCTGTCCTCAACAGGACATTTAGAAATGGCTGTGTCTGGCATGGGGTAACCTCTCGTCCCAGAAGTCACTCCTGCAGCACCACTCCTACTCCCCACACATCTTGTCATTTAAAGTTAACATTCTGAGCAATACTGGATTTTTTTTTTTTTTTTTTTTGTTAATTATGAAAACGGGGAGCAAAAAGCCATGAAAATACTTGAAAGATAATTTTGTCAAATTTTCACAGAGGCACTAAAGATCACTGATGTCATGCTTTTCAAAATGAAATATTGTTTTGAAACACAACACCGTCAAAACCCTTTACCTATTTTTGTCTGGTGCATTTTTAAAGCAATCTAATGATATTTAGAAATAAAAAGAAATTAAAAATATGTGATTCAAAACTTGAAATTGTTGAGATTTTTACACTGTTGATTTGAAACATTCCATTTTAGAAGTGTCAAAATGAAATCTGTGTGATTTTTTCTCTTTTACTATTTTTATCCCAAACTATATTTGAGTGTAATTTTATAAAGATTTTTTCCCCTCTGCTAAATGGAAATGACTCATTCTGTGTTTTTCAGAATAGCTAAAGATTTAAGCATCTGTCTGGAGTCCGCGTTGTGAAATTGCCTTACAGCTGTAGAGAATCATTTTCACCTGAAAGCTGAGAATAATATCTGTGAAGAAACCAGAGACATAACAATGAATAAAAGTCAGTTTCTTAAAATTTTACTTTGATGAATCAACATTTTCTGCTAAATAGTTTTTTTTCTCTAAAAAAATGTTCAGTTAATTTCATTTTAGGTCATGTCTTGTCATGTCTACAGCTTCATTGACCCAGCCTGCCAAAGCTAATTTACCTTTTTTAGTGATGGAAACAGTAATATTTTGATAGTCATATGCATAGAGTATCCAGTGGAAGAAAATCAAGTCTAGGCTCATCTTTTCCAAAATGTTATTTTCAACAATAGTTTGTGAGTTGGATGAATGGTTCGAATGACAGAAATGTAAAATTGTTTCCAAAACTTGCACAGTTTGAAATCCCTTGTTGACCAGCAGAGCCCAGACAAGAATGAATAGAAGGGAATGCAGACCAGATTCTGACTTGAAGATGTGGTATGAGAGGGGTCAGGTGTTTGCACAAAATATGGGTTTGTATTACTGGTTCTAAATTTGACTTTGCTCAATTTGGTTATGTTCATGACCAGTTAGAGTTTAGGGTACAGGCATACTCACTTGGCATATTTTTATTTCTGAAATATCTTTCAAAGCCTTGATTGGGCTTCTAGTTTAAACCCATCTTTCTTGGCAGAAAAATTTTGTCTCAACTTGTGATTTAAAATACCCATTCATCTCTGTCATCTCACTTTGAAGTTTTATCTTTATCCTGTGAAATCTATCTGGATATATTTTGTATCTCAGCCAGCTTTTCTTTATCCACTCCTCTTCTATTGTGTTTATGTGTGTTTATGTCTCCAACACATGAGAATTAAGGAGAGAGCAGAATTACATGTAAGGGTATAGAGCATGTCAATTTGTTTAAGCTTTTGCGTGCATAGATACATATTTGGGCTCTTTCAGACAGTTTCCACTATAGAAACCTGAAGTGCATGGCTTTAATAATTATTGACTGTTTGTCAGCCATTGTCTGTTCTGGGATGGAATAGCAGTGAACACTACAGATTTTCCTAGTAGGTTCAGGGAAGCTTGCTCATAGTTTGAATAAGTCATCAACAGTCCACTGCAGGTAGAGCCAAAATACTTTGTCAGGTGGATAGCTTCCTAGATGCATCCAAATTATTTTATGTGTGGTTAGTTACATAGTATATTTCTACATTTACTTATATTGCTATGCTGCATTTAGCTGACTAATGGCTCAAAAACTTTATTTGCTAACTTCATCCAAAGCACCTGCTCAAGGATTGCAAAAATATAAATACTTTCTATGGACAACCTGAAACAATTTCATCTACATAAAATTCAATACTGATTACAAAACACAATGATTCCTTAATAAAATCACTGTAAAGATCTGGCCAGAAGACCAGTCATTAGGGATAGCAGGACATATTGATGTACGACTCTCAGTGACACTTCAGGACAGATTTGCTGAGGTGAAGGTAAGGTTCTGGGGCTGTAGCCAACCCATCAACATGTCCTTGGGCAGCGTGCTGAGATGTGACATGGCAGTAACCTCACAGTTTAACAGTTGGGCTGAACATATTGAAGCTGGATCCATCTGATGTTATCAGTGGATAGAAATCATGGGATGGTTTACCTCAGTCCCAATATGATAAAATTTAAGCATGTGTTTAAGTCTTTTGACTTAAGGTCTCTGTTACTTTGTGACAAGGCAAAACAATAGCTATCTTCCAATAGAACATGTTAAAAGATATATTAAGATAAGTTATTATTTGTAATTCTCTAACTGCTTTAAAATTTATGCCAAATGAAAAACTTTAATCTCCTCATTTTCAGTCATCTTCAGTCTTCTTCTGTGTGGTAATCTATACTTAAATTTAAACAAATAATTTTATGTATTAATAATTAACAATTGAAAGGAAAATTGTGCCCAGATGTTAGCTTGCACAAGAGCGTTGACAGGGGTTGTAGGAAAGAACTGGTGAAAAAAATTATACATTTCTTTAGATACAAGAATAATTTTTCTTTAAGCTGTACTAATTTCAAGAAAATATGTACAAAGTATGGTTATGGCACTGCCTGTTGTACAAACAAATGTGTGTCTGTATTCACACACAGGCAATGCCACAAAAATATCCCATGTTCAGAAGTTGGAATTTTATAATTGTTTAATGATTCTTAGCTGAAAACTATCTATGTAAAAATGGTAAACTGAAAAAATCAAAATCATTAAAGTATTGAGTGGACAGATAGAACAAAGGATGTAAGTCCTCTGCATGATCCTCTACTCAATGAGATTAATGCTGTCATAATACTCCATCTGTTTAGAGTGACAACCATATTAGATTGACACAATTGGAATAGTAAGTGAACCTTATGCAGCCCAGCTGGCACAAATTAAAATAGCTGACTTGATCTTAACTCTTTAATATAATTTAGATAAACTTTGTGATTCATATTGGAGAAAATGTATTTTCCTAAAAAAAACCTTAAACCTCCTGCAGATGGTCATATGTGGAAACAAGCTGACTTAACCAGTGAACACTTAACATATATCAATATAAAAGAAGTTGTCAAATTTAATGAATGCCTTTAAAAGTGACTGTCATCCCCTCTGACTATAGCCAGGACTCAACCACAAAATAACAGAGGGTGTCACATAAAATACCTTCTTTAATGACAACTTCTGCAAGGAGAGAACTCCCAGCGTCCAGTCAGCTGATAGAGAAAATGAGTTCTCTCAGTTTAATTTGAAAATCATGCACTTGACACTTTTCATTGTGTGCTTTCAGAATGACCACAGATTTAAAAGTTAGCTGACGTTTATCTGAGGTGACCTTTTCAGAGCATCCTCAAAGCCCCAACTTTGCTGATTGTGTCCTTAAATGATTGCCCCTATTCAGCACCATTTTAACACTGTAAAAAGTACAAACAGAATAGAAAATGTCCCAATCTTAAACTATGTTCAAAACAACAATCTCAGTGAACACAAGATATCTTCTTTTAATCAGGAATATAAAATCAGTCCCTCATTTATTATTCCAAATACATGTTCATAATAGAAAATGAAGCTGGAGTCGAAAGCTTCACTACTATTTACTGTTCTAACAACAACTACTTTTTATTTTGATAGAAGATATCACTGTATCTGTACTGAAGGGAACCCATAACTGAATGGCTATGTGCAATGTTATCAGTCTAAGTCAAAGAGATACCACTTGGGGATATTTGCATGGGGGCAATCATAAGAGCCAGCTTAAATCATTGAAAAGCATTCTAACTGATCTGGTCCTAAGGGCTCCACTCCACTCCTTTATATTTCCATTGCTGAGAATTATTCCCTGTGTTGCTTTTCTGTTCCTTTAAACAGATAATTAATGCATTGATAAAATATCACAAAATGGCTAGCTTTTACAAGACACATGCCTAAAGGAGTAAAATAACCTCCTCTGAAAAGGATGGCAGAATTCTGATAAGTGTACACTGAATAAAAGTTTTCTAAAAACAAAATTCAATATGGGACTACTGGCAGCAGAGTTAGACCACATCTGTATACTTCTAAAAGTATGCTTTATTATTCATTATTGATCTTATAGGTCCTATGTATAAAATCTAAAAGCACAGTAATTCTGGAAAAAATTAGTTACAGTACACTGTTGTTTACAATGTAGATCTAGATTCTAATAATAATTGAAAAAATTTCTTTATAAGTATACATAAGCAGCTGGACCAAAGGTTTTCTTCATTTTATTTATTTTTAACATTTCCAGTCTGTACTTATTTCTCCTTGTCCTAATGAATATATTTTAAACCATTTGATGGCATGTCTCTTTTCACTCAAAATAGTGCAGCCTTCTGAGATGTATAACTGATAGGGCAGGATGCAGCTGCTTGAACTGTAATCAGTACCAAATGAATTGACCATATTACATTAAAACTTGGTTCATCAGCTTGCATCAGCCCTAAGGTTTTGTCACTGATGTATGAGAAATTATGAAATCTCTTATATTTATTTGACCTTTTGCATTCCAGAATTCTAACTCATATCATCAGCTAGAAAGTTTTCATGGTGCTTTCTTTATGAAGCTCCTTTTCAGTATGCTGCTGTCTAAATAAAACTCCTCACTATGGAATATTAGAAATGCATTTTACTTTTTTACTTGAAATTCTTACGGCTTGATTCCATTTCTCGTGCTTGAAATTATATAGCCAATATGTTGTACGGTTATGTTTTAGAATTTAATTCCCTGCTGACTAGAGAACTAAACTAGTTGTCAGCCAATTTTCTGACTACTGAAAAGTTAAAAGTTCAAAAGTTAAGACTATAGAACTTTGGAGAGTTTTAAATTTAATTGAAACAAAATTTCAGGACTGAATTCCAGGTCATTACATATTAAAATATTCAAAATCCCTGTGTGATTTTAAATACTATGAATAAAGTTTTTTCTGTTTTTTCTTAGTCTTCCTTATACATACATTTAAAAACACACACAAAATTATTGTTTTACCAGTAACATATTTGGCTTTTCTGTTTTAATGAGAATATAATCTCTTTTGAATCTTTATTTTGGAATCATATGAATAGAGTAAGAACTGTTATGACAAAGACACCTATGCACTCCACAGTGTTTTGCATTGATTTGTAGCATGTGCTGCATCACACGTGTGAACCTGTGCTAATATTAAATGGGCTGAGCCAAGAGCAGACAGAGTGTCTCTAACCTGGTTCCAAGACAGTCCATGGCAACTAAGCACACTGTAAACATCAAGTTGCTGCTGCATGGGCTACTTATGGGAAGAAGATTTGCACATATCTGTATTTTCATGGTAATCTACCTTTTGTTCTCATTTAAGTTTCATAAATAAAGGAAGGAGTTTCCTTCCTTTGAATTTGAAACAGAAAAATGAAGAGTAATAAGCTACTGTCATAATTTAATATTTGCTTAAATACTTAAAATTTCTAATCTACCTAAATTTTATGTCCTGTGATTTAAAAATGTAACCACACACAAACATATATGAATTATGAATCACAGAACCACAGAATAGGTAAGGTTGGAAGAGACCACTGTAAGGTCATCTAGTCCAACACCCCTGCTTCAAGCAGGTTCTCCAGAAAACAAAATGATATTAATCTCTTTTCAGTTTCCAATGGTGGAAATTGAATGGATAGAATAAGTAAGGGGGCAGAATTTCCAGTATTTACCTACTCTGATTTATAAGTTTAAGTTTAAATTGATCGCCCAGATCCCTCAGAAAATGTTCTAGAACTCCAGTTCTGTCTCGCCTTCCATAAACTGAAGCATTAGAGGAACAGTAAATATCATCAATAACTCTTTACTAACTCAAAGAAATCTGATGTTGGATGTGACCATATGGGATGACCAACAAAACTGCAAACAGCTCTAGAGACTGAGGAATTTGTTTGGTATCTTGATTTGAGTTGACTGGGAGAGAGGTTCCCATTCCCACTTGTGAGCATACATGGGCATTGCTCAAGTAGCTGCCTGGGGAAGAAGGAGATGCCCAATAAATCCATGTAGCTACATGTCAAAGTAATTAGATAGATTTTATGCCTGTGTGGGACAGAGGAGCTTCAGGATATTAAAGGTTAGGAAAGGGTAGATTTATTAAGCCTGGGTTTAGGTGGAGTGCATCTAGTACTCAAAAACAAAGCAAATGACTGCAATCATTGAATGGAAAAATAAAATGTTTTCAGAACATGTGCTCACCAAAGGGGAAATTTCCCTGGCAACCTAAGCAATGGACCTGTGACATTCATCACACTGGTTCTTTTTCACATGCTGCATTGTATTTTTTGAATTAATAAAGTAGGAAAAGTGGGTCACAGAGTGAAACATTTGCACTGAAAGAAAATGTCATGTAAGTAACGGGAGATTATTTGCTGCAGTCCAAGGTCAGCATGCATCTTGCTGAAACAGCTCACAGTGTTTTATAGCTGCTATTTTACCTGGCATATTTCTATTTTACAATTGTATTAATGTACTACATTGATATAATGATTCTTGAACAGCTTTTTTCCCTCTAAGCATCATGCACCTGTCCAAGGTTTCCACTTATAGGGAATCTTAATTATTCTATGAAATTAACAAAGATCTAAGTTATCTTATCCAGTGAAAGTTCAATAGCACTTGCAAAGCAGATCCTGGAAGCATCAATTTGCAAAATTCAAGTAGTGAAAAATCAGCTTCCATCTGTTAGAATAGATAAAGCAACCGTTATCACATTGAAAAGATTAAGTGGGTATACTGGCCAGCATTCAGCAATTACAAGTCCTTAAAAAAAAAAAAAAGGAAGAAAAACAGAAAAAGTGAACATGGCCTCTATAGCTAAGGAATATTTTTCCAGGTCAGGTGATGTTCAAGTGGAAGATACAAACTAAGGACTCATCTAGCTATAAGTTTGCTAGTACTTATTTTACCAAAAGATTTATTTTATCATCTAGATATTGAATACCTAATCTTAATTTTAAATAAACACTAACTATAAAGTAAACTGATTACAAATGTTGAATGGCTGTACTGATTAAAAGCTAGCATTCTGAACTGCACTTTTATGTACAGGGAATATGAACTTGAAGCTTCCATATTGTTTCTAATACAGAACTCTTGGAAGGTGAATTTTAGCCATGTGGTAACTATCCATCACCATAACAAGGTGAAATAGGTCAGACCTTCATGAGGCAAACCTACAAAAAATCAAGTCTCTAGTAGTTTCTTTAGCTAGAAGATGGTCTAAAAGTCCTTGTGACATCAGAAAACATAAGATGTTAAAAATACTAAAATGAAGAGGAAAAAATATATATGGGCATCTCATAAACAGGAGAGTGTCTTCTAGTTGATGCAAGATGCTACAGATCTGTGGCAACAAGGCATTTTTGCAATCTACTACTCCTTCACGATATTTAGCAGGCATGTGTAGGTAAAGGCAGTCTCTTTGACTATTTATGCTGCTTAGGGATATTGACTGACTCTGCCGCTGATAGGATCTATAAACACACAGTGCATTTATTAATGATGTGCCAGCAATATATGTATTTATATGGAGGCATTATAATATTTTGCACACTATTCCTTCAGGAAAATTTGAATAGAAGGTTTTGAGAGCCAAATAGAATTGAGAAACATACATCACAAAAG
This sequence comes from Rhipidura dahli, assembly GCA_013399225.1. Lineage (NCBI taxonomy): Eukaryota > Metazoa > Chordata > Aves > Passeriformes > Rhipiduridae > Rhipidura > Rhipidura dahli. Next base: position 424,293 of record VXAC01002317.1, on the reverse strand, counting down.
TTTAGGATAGAACAAATGGTCAATTATTTGAACTACAGTGTTAAAATGGTTGGACATGATGAAAATTTCATCCTCGCTTAGGAAGGAACTTAAATAAGAACTTGATTACACTTTGGCTCAAAGATCTTATACAGACATGTTTAGCTTAAGACAATATATGTAATATGATTTATGAAATAGTAATTAAAGAACAGTAATAATATTGGATACTTTGGAGAATCTCTGTTGTGCTAGATTTATTCATTCCAACTTGAAGTTTTTGTTTTCTTAGCATTCTTAGTTCAGAAACTGAGAGCCATTGTGAGGAATTTTTTGCTTCTGGTTAAGGTTCAGTTACAATAGATGAATGGTTTCCCTGAAAGCTTGAAGCCCAATGCTAAGACTAAAATGCAATAATTTTAAAAGAAATACAGGAAAAACTGTGATAATCATAAGACTTGAGCACTGTTCAGATTTTTTTGATCATTGTCAAATTTGTTAATAGTATCATGAAGAAGAACTAGAAAGGAGAACTGCAGGAATGAAGTTTTGTAGATCTTAAGATAAATGCATGCAATTATGGGAAAGAAATTTCAAGGTACTCACTTGAAAGCCAGAATGAAAATAACACGTAAAAATCATTGAAAACAAAGTATAGAATTTAAAATATTTTATAAAACTGTGACAGATAAGGGGAAGGACATAAAGGGCCTTAGTTTCATGTACAAAAGACCAAGACACAAAAATCTCTTCTGGATACAAGGCAGGGAATGATTGTTACTGTTAAGGATAAAGGAAGGGATTCCGTCATGACAAGCAGCTTTGTGAATTTGAAAAACAAACTTGGCCATGAACATACATGGAAAAAGCTATAAATAAGGCCTTATAGCAAAAGGATCTTTAAAATATAGCTTTAGTTTCGACATGAAGATCTTAATGGATGTCCAAGAAGAAGGCATGTTTTTTTCAGTGGCTGACCTATGTTAATGCAGAACACCCTTTTCTATTCTACCCCCCTTATCTCTTTGCCCATATGAGCAAGGATTCTCCTGAATCCTACAACTTTACAACTGGGAGGGTTATTTTTTAATTAATTTCTCAGACCCTGACATAGCACTGGAGCTACTGAAGTTCATAGCACAGCATCACAGATCCTTTCCATCAACTTCAGTCTGGCAGCTGAGATTGGTGAAAGTATAGCAGAAGCTGTACTGGCAAATGATGCTTTTCTTAGCTACAGAAAAGGGCTGGGAAACAGACTGCTAGAAAAGTCCTCCCTTCTTTCCCTCATCAATACATCATATGTTCATGTTTCTGTGTTTGTGACAAAGGACAGGATAAGTGGACTTTTGTTTTTAAACCACAACTATTAGTTGTTACTATTTAAAAATACCATAAAAAGTAATAAATTAAGCATTATTATTAGCTTAAAACAAAAGAATTAAACAACAAAAATTTAGAATTTTAATTTATTTTGAGTTTGTAAGTTGGAAGAGAAATCAAAGAAAATCTTCGAAGAAGGCTTTTAAAGATGAAAATGTTTCATCTCAAAAGTACTGAAGCATAGCAATTATTGTACAGCTTTTTTTTTTTCTTTTTTTCTTTGTGAGAGTTCATTGAAATATACTATAATAAGTTAGTGGTTTTGTAACTGCTCTTCTGTGAATGAAAACATTATTGCAAGAAAAATGAGTATGGTCAAGTGTTGCTAGGATGGGAGGGGGTCACCACTATGGTTTTTTGCCCTCCAGGACACAGCTAAGGACCTTCTCTGATGGAGAAGAAGCAGAAGAATTACAGAGAGAAAAGGGTGAGTCACAGGGAAAAAGAAAGTGGAGAGAGTTGTGGGAAGATGTATGCAGACAGAAGATTAGAGACAGGAGAAAAAGGTCTGCAGGAGCAGAAGATCAGCCAAGGCTGCAGATGTGAGATTCAATTTAGTTCAAGAACAAAACTGTGTCAGTAGGAAAATGAGAGGACAGATTTGCACTGGAAGATGTCAGTCAGGTCACAGGATTTGCTTCACACAGAAAATGTATTCTTGCTTACATATGCAAAATATCTGTTGCTCTGGGTCAAAGTATTTTGCTGGTAGCAGATTGCCCCAAGACAAGGAATACAGTAACATTTTGAACACCAGTTTTTAAATTGACACCTCCTGTGGCTATTTTTGTTTGATTATGCAGCCTCCCCGTAAGCTGAACTGCAGATAGACAGGTCTATTGGACACTTTATCAATCTACCCTAATGTTTATGGGAAGGCAGGAAAATTTTGAAATCCTTAGTTTGAAAAACATTGAACTAGGGATTTGATACTAACAGGCAGTTAAGAGTTTTTAGCAGAGAATCTAAGGCTCCCTAATTAATCACTTATAAAAAACAATACTAAAATAGTTCAAAACTTAAGCAGAAATTTACATGAAAATTGATTACACATAATGTCAAACAAAATATTAATAAAAATATTTCTGCTAGAGATGATAGAAATGTCTTGAATGGTGAAATTTTTCATGAAGAAAGTGTCTTCCAATAAATATTTCTTTTTATAAAATATTGGAGTATGTAACAAATTTTGAAGAAATTTAAAAAAGCAAATGCATTTTGGGTGAAAAGGGAAATTTTAATTTATTTTTCTAATTAATATTTTTATTGTAATTCTCATAGCATTTCTTATTGATGAATAGAATAATAATTGCAACAATAATAATAATAAAGTGCCATTTACTTTTAGGGGCTGGAAGTTTATCCTTTCTTCTCTGTCTTGGTTTCTTAACACACAGGGCATATGTGATCACAGAGTGTGATTATGTCTCTTTTCCAAGTGCAGTCACACCCTCACTGCAGCCTGTTGCTGGGTTTCGACTGTGTTTCACAAACACCTCGAATGATCCCAATGTTGTACAAAAATAGGGTGCAAAGACTGTGACTACAACATTCACAACTTTGCCTCTTGGGATTTTCTTAGTTTCTTATGCAGTATCTGCAACCTCTGCCAAAATCAGTGTAGGATGAGAGTTACAGTGAAATGAAAAGAGAACATCTTCTGAGAAGTCCTTTCCTTCCTGCATGCAGCATTTCCATGAACACCAAAACCATTATCTTGCCTCTGCGTTTTCCCACCTTGAAGCGAAATGCTCCTCATACCTCCTCAACATTTCCACACTCTGCTACTTTGTTCATCTTTCAAGGAAGCAAAGCAGATCTGCTTGCAGGTTCCTTATTCCCTCCACACACTGTGGTTAGAAATTTCCTGTCATTCATTTCTCCTGCATATCCTAAAGCCCATTTGCTTCCTTTGTGTTAACCTCCCTGTATTTTTGGATATTTTGTTCCTCTCATTGTTCCTTCGATGAGACAAGTTACTCGTCTCCTGACCATCTGCCTTTGATCTCTACAGTTCTCTGATTAGAGTATTTTTCAGATGTAGCCACAGCACAGTGAGGCTTCCAAGCCCCCTTAGCAGTGTGCACAAGGAGGGTATTTTTCACACAGATATAGCCCTGCAGAGCTGATTCCACTTCCTGACTCCTCCACAATCTTGGTGTGACATGTGGGTCACCCAAGATATGCCTCTTACTGGAAAGGATGGAATGTCTGAAGAAAAAGTGCATTTTAGAGGGCTTCCTATTAATGAGAAACAAAATAAACAAAACAAAACAAAACAAAAATAAAATAAAAAAGCAACACTTTATCATGGCTTTGTTTCTTCCATATCATCAGATTTACCTTCTCCATAGGATGTGCTGATGTTCCTAGTATGGGGTATGATGAAAGACTTCCTTTTCAATATGACCTGAAATATCAAGGCAGGAAAAGGTACAGGAGTAAACTGGCTGATATAAAGCAAGACCTGATGCCCCTTACGCATGGTATCTACTCAAGTCACAAAACACCTTGAAATCATTAAAGAAAAAAAATGGCCAAGCATCTCATCAGGGACCAGAATTCCCCAGTTTTCTATCACATGGATTTCTCTCTTATTTTCACCCTTTTTCTTTTCATCTTTCTCAGGAAGGCAAAAGACCGTGTGAATACAGTGTAATGTAGCACTTTTGGAATTATAAAAGTCTGAAAAATTGGAAACAAGAAAATAGGAGTGATTATAGTCTAAGCAGCTGATTGGTAATTGTCTTTGGTACCAAACAAAATTTTAAATGGTGAGGAAACCTAAATGAATTAAATAATATGTGCAAAATTCAGCTATTTAATTTGATTAAATGGTAATGAAAGGTATTGATATTTTAGTGTATTTTTATATGTTTTTCTTTAAGACTGAAAGCTATTTTTGTCTTTATACCACCTCACAGCTTTCAAATAGAATTGATTTCAATCATTAATTGTATGGATACAAAAAGGTACATAAAAAAGCCTATGATAATGCATTTTGAATTATTTGAATACTTCAGTCCTTTATTTCCCCTGCCATCCTCATCCTTATCCACTGACACTTCAATAAAGCTGGGACAATGAATTTTACAATTGATCTGTGTGATAATTGCTCCCTCACTTTAATGTCTGTTGTGCTAGTTTCAGGATAAGCTGAGGTTTGCAGGGGATGAGGTATACCAAGCTGCTGAAAAGCTTGTTGCAATTTATAATTTACAGTCAGTCTCTGAAGAACATGGGAATCAGATCCACAACAGCCATATGGCTCATACAGCTACATCGAATGACACTATAAGAGTATCAAGTAATTAATGTCTCGAAATGGACATATCTTAAATGCTGAAATATCCTCATATTAAAATATATTTAGCTGTTTAACTCAAAGAATATGAATATCCTGACACCTGTTGACACATAGCATTTGCATCGTCTAACAGTCATACATCACTTTCATGAATACTCCAGAGATGTGAGAAGTTGCTGAAACTGTCTGCTAGAACAGTCTGAAGGAAATGCAAAATAAGTGACACCACAGTCTCTATTCTTGCTGAATTTTGCATCAAGAAAAAGTTGTCTGCCTTGTTCAGCATGGTAGCTCACACTTTTCTCTGTTGCCTGTTATGCTTAGGAAAGAGTGTCCTTCCTCACCTGTGGAGAAAACAGCTATACACCCAATTGAAGAGAAAACAAACCTTTTAACTCCTCTTCCAGCTTAAAAGTCAGTGAATTCAAGGGAACAGAAGCTAGTGTGATTGATTCTTTTCTCAAGACCCTTTCCTTTGTAAGTTTGTCTTTCCCTTAATGCCTGAGATATGTTAGGAAGACTTTTTTCTGTAAAATAGTTTTAAGCTCAACTACTATGCTATCAAGACAACTGTTTATAAACCTACTGGTGCCAGGAAAATGCTTGCCAGTCAGACAATCAGAGCCATCCATGAATTTAGATAGGACAATTGGAAGGGGACTTTGGCCTCTCAGAAGTCATACCAGTTGTGCATACTGGTGCAAAATGTTCTCCACTCAACATGACACCAATTCTACCATCTTTGATTATGTAAAAAGGCAATGCAGTTCATAGCAGTGAAAAGAAATGTTTTATGTTTTTGACATGGGACTTTAAGCAATAGTTGTAAACCAGTGCATAGAATCTTTTTCTCTGCCTCAGTTTGTATGAAACACCTTGCTATAAATCAGAGTAAATTAGTCTTTTGATTCTTTCCTGTCTTCATTGTCATTTTCACTTTAGCTGGCCTAATCAACCACACTCCATGTCAAAACAGGATAAAACAAATTGTTTGTTAAGATATCTGACTATAATGGAGAGGCTTCCTGGTATTTCACTAGCTCACTTATCATAGAATTATAGAATATCCCGAGTTAAAAGGGACCACAAGGATCATCAGTTTCAACTACCAGCTCTGCACAGTTCAATTCAGGAACCACACCATGTGTTTAAGAACATTGTCCAAACAGAGAAAAGGAAGCAAACCTCCTCATGCAAACAAAAAGAGGTGTTGCAACAATACTAAGAGGTTGTGAAGTGGCAGTAGAGAACTCAAGGTCTGTGTTCCATAGTATTAAATCTTTTTGTGCAGTGGGAGTTCATCGAGGAGGATAAGAACCAGTAAAAGTGGCAAAGAAGCAGTATGATCATGTACATTACTCTGCCACTTCCCTCATCTCATGGCAGTTGTGCAGTATTTCCAAAAGGAAAAGATTGTAACAGGCTGTTTGCCAGGCTGCAGTTTATTGTCCAAAGTGAGGTGGGAGAACCCTACTGCCCTGCTGTGCATACAAAACCGATTTGCACAGTTGCTTTGATTTAAAGTTGTTTTGGATTTATGATCAGAAAAGATGGTGCTTATACTGTGCATTAATATGGATGAAAAGTTTGTGCTATTATGGCAATCTACAAGGAAATCTAAATAGCCTATCAGAACAACACAACATAAGCATCAATGAACTTTTAAAAAGGTTTTATAAAAGAATATGTGGATTTTTACAACACCCACTCATGACAACACCCACAAAAAAATATTCACACATTGCATCCAAATGTTGGTAGCATATACGGCTGTACAGCTCTAGCAAAATTTAACTGGGTATGGCTCATGAATTAAATCACAGGATTTACTAGGTAGTTTACAGATTTGGTAATTGACTTCCTTAATTTCTGCTGTGTTGTATACATGCATTACAAATTTCCTCCTTGTTTTATATAAATTTGTGTAGGTATAATGCTTGTCATATTTCAGTGTTTTCTTCCTTATAATTACTATAAATAAACTTTAAAAAACATTCATACCAAAACACCAAAATAAATATTCAATGTTGGGAAAAACAATCTTGTGCTAAATTTTTGGGGTATTTTCTCTTGTTTTCAAGGTGTTATAAAAAGCCACAAAGTAAAAAACAAAATGAGTCTGAGAATGAGAAATACATCAGCAGAGTCATTTAAAATAATAAGTACCCAGCAGGGTGTGGGGCTACACTACTGCCTAATAGTTGTTAATCTGAATAAATAATATGTTTTTAATCATCGAGTGGCATTTAATTAACCTGCAATAACTGGCTTATTAATTCTCAATTAAATCATTATTTGAAACACTTAATTTAAATGTGAATGATTATATTTTTTGCTACCTCCTATAAGGTATCTCACTATTTGTGATGAATTGTAGGTTAAAATTTGGCATTTGCTCTTCCTCCATGAGCACCGAGGACAGGTTTAAAAAGCTTCATGCTATTAATTAAAGTAAATCAGAAGAGCAAAAGATGGGGAATTCAGAAAACAAAATAACCCAATTACCATACACTCCAATAGATTTATTTACACTTAATCTCACACTTAACAAATGCTCAGGGCCAGATCCTCAGCTAGAGGAAACTGATAATATTGACTTTGATTAAGTTACTCACTAAGATATTACACATTTTGGTTTGTATTTTGGGGTGTTGTTTCATTCTGTTTGGGTTTTTTTTTTGATTTTGGTTAAATATGGGCAATCTGATGAGTTTTACCTAAGAATCAGAAGCAAAAATTAATCCCTGTTCCAGGAAGCCTGTGGTCAGGAGTACAGGAAAGAGGGGATAATATTTTGGCCCTGTGGTGAGATGTTCATCCTAATATAAAAAAAGAACTTCTACTAATAATTTGAACAAAATCAATAACATGTAACTTGGAGTAGAGGAAACTGGGGGAAGGAAAATATGGCACTAAGGAAAAAGACATGGAAACGTAGAGTGCGAAACACAAAAACGCATTCAATGCCAAGAAATATTTTAACAGGAGCATTTTGTAATGAAGTCTGATAATTCTTTGAAGGGTGGGTCAGAAAGACTGACATTTATCTATGAAGGATCAGTTTCATAGGTGTCGTCAGTAGAGGAGGACACCTTCAGTGATGATTCAGAACCACTTGTTATGAAACATTCCCTTTGTGGAACCTTCTCCTCTCCTTTGATTGAAGAAGATACCTGTGGAGAGTTGTTTTCTGGGGTAAGATTAGTCTTTGCTAATAGCTTGCTTTAATTTCCCTGAAAAAGCCAAAGATAAATACTGGAGTGGTCCAAAATGGAATTAAACTATGTTCCAAGACAGTGCACAGCTTTCTGCCATAAATTGCTTAAAGCCAAACCAAGATAAATAAATAACAATTTTCAGACACTGTGCAAAATGTAAGTTCTGGAAAGATAAGGAAATCGTGTAACTTGTAGCACAGATTCTACTAAAAGAAGTGTTTTAAACTGCTAAGAGAATGAGCTTGCATAACAGAACAATTTCTTGCATTCACAGGACATGAACTCATCAGAGAAATTTATATTCTATACAAGATGAAGTTAATATTTGCACCCAAACTGGATTTTTGTATTTATATTGTATCCATGTATTATCAAGCATTTGTTTTTACATTTCTTTTGCTTTTCTCACTTTTATGATCTTTTCTTTTTCTTTTTTTAAATTTTTCTATTCTGGTAAATTATCTTTTTTTATTTTCCAGCCAAGATGTCCCTCAAATTTATTCCCTGGCCATATAGGATATTTGTCCCCACAATAACCAGTAACATGCCAGAAAATCTCCTAACTCCAAACTAAAAATGACTGCTCTTTTTTTTTGTTATACAGAAGGGGCAAAATTTTAGAAAAATATTAAAGATTTTCAATGGACATGAATTGAACATAGATGATTTAGAAGTTTTCTTCACAGTCATTTATTTATACAGGAATGAAATTAGACTCTGATTAAAAGAGGATGGGAAAAAAAAAACCTAGTGAAAGCTATGCCCTTCTTCCTCCTCCCTGATTTGTTTCTCTTCCTTCCAGATTCTTTCCTTCCCAGGGTGCAGTATTCAGATTCACTTCAAGAGACCACCCTTCCTTCTTTAAAATAAAATGAAGTAGAGAGGTAAAGGGCAAACGGAGTTTCAGAAGAGGCACCTTTAGGCCTTCTATTTTCACCTAAATTATTTCCATTTTTATTTCTTCTTTATTACTGCTGCACCAAATACCTATAAAAAAAATTGGGTGTTTTCTTGTTTCTTTTCACTGGAAGCTTTTCCAAGAGCCTCTTGCTTTCAGACACAAGATGCAATCACTGAATACTAAACTTCCAATCAGAACTACTCAGTTCTCTGAGGTGATGGGGTTAGAGGAGATAAAAAACCTCACCAGTAGAAGCCCGTCTTCTAATTTCCATCAAGGGATACTTTGAAACAAGTTCAGGTATTTTACTACCAGCATATCTCTGCACTAATGTAGCATTTCACAGAGTTTCTGCAATAACTGTCGTTGGGTCTTCTCATAAGAGCCCTATAATAGCCATAAATATTCCTCAGGAGAGCCAGATAGACTCTGAAAGGCCTATAATAGCTATCATAAATGAATAATAAAATGTAGAAAGGACAAGCCACCATGAAAATGGCAAATGAATATGATGACGTGTGTGTTGTACATGAGTTAATTGTCTGAGTTTTATATTTACAGAAAATCCCAGCAGTTTTCTGCTGTGTCAGCAAAATTTATGGAAGAGGGAACATCTTCTGGAAGGTTAAGACTTTCTTCAGAAAGTATGAAGTAATTACAGAGTGGAAATCTTGCACCACTGTTCTGTGTGTACTTATGCATCTTCTTAAATTGTTTGCTGCAATGCATCTTCTTAAATTGTTTGCTGCAATGACAAATTCTGGAAGTTACAGTCCAAGCATCATCTTTGTCCTGCCAGATGGTGCAGATAATTTTTACTTCTGCATAAAAACCAAATCAGGGATTTCAAAAATAAGTTAACACATGTGGATAGCATAATACTTCACTTCAAAGCCTCCCTTTGAGCCTTTTTGAGCCTCCCTTTGCCAGTACTTTGTCTGGGTAAGAATATTTGTCAGATGCCAGGTTTTTTTAATGACAACCAAAGATTTGGTTACCTTGATTCAAAAGTTGTCCTTCCTGCATAACTTCATCAACTTCAGTTCAACAAAGTATGGTGTAACACACCACACGACTTAGGAAGTGGTTCTACTCTGTAAGTAGTCCCATTAAAATCAAACCCATTGCATTTGCAATGAAGTCTTTAGTTTTAATTATGCTGTCATAATCAGGCTTTTAAACTCTTCTTAAGGGGATAATATAGCTTCATAATCTTGAAAAGACAGCCAAAACAGACAGCTATATACAGAAAATGTATACAGAGAAGTAGAAAGGGAAGAAAATTCAGATGACATCAGTGTACGGATCTGCATAGTAAAAGTCTTGAAATCTGAGACCTGAAAGAAGTTAATCTCTATCTCTATGCAAGGACCAATATAGGAGCTTCTATTTCAAAGCAGCTGTGTATGTCAGCATAAAAACACTCACAGTAAAGCACAGTGCTAAGTGGAAATACATAGTGCAGACAGAGTAAGGGGAGATTTGGCTCATAGTGGCTCAATAGTCTCCAAAATGCTTTGCATCCTCAATTCAGTTCTTTTTAACTTTTGCACTGTTATACATTCTAATTATAATAATATTTCCTAAAACTATTCTTTAATCACTTTAAGTAACAACTTTAATACTTGATAAGAGGAGATGCGAAAAGTCTTATAACTTTCATGGATAACATGCACAAACTAAAACCTAACCTTAAGGCAACTCAATCAGCTCCTAAAGACTGATATAGTCCTTTTTCCTCAGCTTTTTCATAACAATCTTACCATGTTTTAGTAAATCAAGAAGATATTGTAACAATTTGAAGTATAGGATAGTTATAGAGAGCAAGGACCATGATATGTTGAAGACTGTTCCTTATATGGTTCATTTAGATTATGTTATGACCATAAGGCTCTTTAAAAAGACAGTGCCACAAAAAGATTGAATGATACAGCCTAGCTCAAAATTTTCTGCATGTTTTTATCTGAAGTTCTTGAACTTAGAAAACCTGCTCTTTTAAATGTGGGGTTTATTTTTTCCTGTTTTCCTTTTTATGAATATTACTTTCTCTTGAGTATTGTTCATCCTAAAAAATAGGAGTAATTGAAGTCAAATCTTTGTTTAATTATGTGTGTAATTTATTGATATTTAGATATGTTTAACCTCATGCTGTGTCTCTGGCTTGTTTTATGAAATCGAAAGCACACTTGTATAGGGGTGATTTTTGTTGGATGTGAATTATTTTTGAATGGTACATTAAGCCATGGTTCTACAGTGATGACAAGTTACATGAATCTGTTTTGCATACTGAAAATTATGGTAGGTAGCCATTTTGTTTTCTGATTCATACATTTTGGTTTTCCTCTTCAGAATTAAATTTTCCTTTGTTTGACTGACACAGAAGAGAGCAAAGAAACAAAAAAATGAGGCAGACATGGTTTACAGGAACATGTGAGCTGATTAATGTCCCTGATCTTTCTAAATGGCCTGAAGCTGAGTCAGGGGGGGTTTAGGTTGGATGTCAGGAAAAGGTTCTTCCCCCAGAGGGTGGCTGGACACTGGAACAGGCTCCCCACAGAAGTGGTCACAGCACCAGCCTGACAGAGTTCAAGAGTTTGGATAGTGCTCTCAGGCACATGGTGTGACTCTTGGGGTGTCCTGCACAGGTTCCAGGAACTGGACTCTGTGATCTTTGTGGACCCCTTCCTATTCAGCATATTGTATGATTCCATGATTCTATGATTTAAAGAGAATAACTTGATTTTTTAAAGGATTGGACATCCAGATGGACAGAAATGAATCTCCATAGCAATACAAAACACACAACTGCCAGGAAAGTGAGTTTAATTTTGCATATACTTGTCTTTTCACATTGTAAAGTAAGTGCCCTGCTCCTGATATCCTCTCCTCTAACATTAACAAAGCATCTTCACACATGCTGCACTTTTCTTGCTCTAATTAAGTTCACTGGAATATGAGCTACTAAAATGTTATAATTTGTTCTGTAAAAAGTAAAGTTTTAAGTTAGATGCCTGTAAGGATACCTGGTTTTCAAACATAACAAGACCTTTCCTACATCAGGTTTGTAAAGGAGAAATGAAAGATATAGGAGAAAGCCATGAGGCTTCCATGTAAGGCATTATCTGCCAACTCTTCTGACTACCTTGTTTATAACCATGGGAAACCTCCACTTGTAGGGTGGAGATTAGCAGAGAGAATCTGATGCTGTTGGCTTCCTCTGCATTTTTGTATGCTGGTGAAATCAAGGGCTGCATAATTAGACCAATCTAGCACACGTATCAAATCTGTAATATTGAATCTCTAAATTATGTACCCTGATTCAATGGGAGAAAATCTATAAAGAGAAAAGACAATTATTAACATGTTTGAAAAATACAAGACAATAATATTTGAAATTTTAGTCAATACATTGTAAGATCATATCAGAAAGTTTTATTCAAGTATCTAGGATCAACATTTCAAAAGTCAAAACCCCAAGCTTAGGCTTTTAAATTCATATTTAGCTTCAAGGCTTACTGTGCATCAAAGAACTCATATTTAGGTAATTTAGAATCTAGACAAGATGATCATAAAACCAAAATATACTTATTACTCTAACAGTCTTTCTCTGCTTTTATAATTATTGTTATCTGTCTGCAGACATGCTCTTCTATTTTGGGTATTATGCTTAAATAATATAAAACTACATTATTACTTATGTTCAGAATGATAAGTAGATGATGGAATCTGTTCTTTTTTAAAACTTTTCAGAAATGCCTGTATAATCTGGAGAGGACAGTTTGTGAAGAAACAGACGCTTGGAGATTGCAAAGGCACAATCCATATGTCTGGATTGTATTATGATGTAGAGCACAAACGTACTCCTACTTAATAAATTCATGTGTGTCATTTCTATTAAAGAAGGAGGAAGTGTGTTCCATTTTTATTAAATATTTCAAATTTACTTAGCAATTTTATCTTGAAATGAAATAGGGACATCTACATAATTCTTTTCATAAGGTTTAAAATAATAAAAAAAGGAATTTGTGTGTGCTTGCCTGTATGTTGTCCTCTTCTTTTTTATCTTGGGAAATCTCTGCATATGTGAAGGAGATAAATTAATGATGCCTGTATCTGAAAAATTCCAGACAAATATGATTTCAAGACCTTGGAGGAAAGAGCTTAAAGAAAAGTGACTTCATTTGCAAGTGGTGTGTTATGTTACTTTGTGCACTAGAGAACCACATATTTTACTTCTTTTTTTTTTTTCTTTTTTTTTTTTTTTTGGCTCAGGGCCTACCAGTTTAGTTTAGGAAAGCTACAACTTATGCAAATACATCAGTGAGTAAAAAGGACTGCACTTCCACACAGTTTGATATTGATGTCACTTTATGTAGTGTTTAGTCATTTTTGCTCCTTGATTCTCTACTGTCAAAGGCTTTAAAATCATTTGCACTCCAAGTGTAAAGAATCAGTGTTTGGTAGGAAATTGTCTTGGAATCTGTATTGGCTTGTTTCAAAAAGATTCACAGTTTAATGATCTTAGATCTGTTAGGAAAAAAGTAAATTCTGAAATGATTTTGGGATGCTCTATCTAGAATTAAAAAACCTCCTGTTTGTTCTGTGAAATCAGCTTGGAATGCCACATCTACTAGCCAGATCCAAAATATGATTAACCTTGCTTTTTCTGGAAAAGCAATGCTTGTTCATTTTGTTAAAGGGATAGTGTCTCTGAAAAACAGGTTTTGTAGGGAAAAATTCCATGCTGGCTGTGAATATGTAGTATTAAATGACATGCTTTACTTACTTGATAGGCAAGAAAAACTGAAGCAATACTAATTACATATTCAAATTTAGGACCTCACAAACGGACTAAGAGACTTCTTTTTTCCCCCTTTT
>VXAC01002317.1:395256-410618 GCA_013399225.1 Rhipidura dahli | reverse complement strand
CCCCCAAACCGGATAAGAGACTTTTTTTTTTCCCCTTTTTTTTTTTTTTTTTTTTTTTTTTTGTTGTTGGAGGGATACAGTTTTCTTTGGCTCTTATTCATCTTGATGATTTCCATTTTTTAGAGGGTTTCCTAGTTATGCCTTACACTGAAGAGTACCTGTGCTTCTCACTTATTCCAAAACAGGCATATTTTGTGTGCAACCACAGTCAACAGAGTCCTTTTTTTTTTTCCCAAGTGGTATTTTGCTAGACACTTTACAAGCATCTGCATTATTCACATCCTAGATATGTAGATATTTGTCAGACCAGGGAAGGGGAATGTATTTCCAAAGGCTAATTTTTGTCTATAAAGGCTAATTTCCCTTGAGTCCCTTAGAATTGGTAGAGGAAGCTAGTATGATAGTACCCTCCAGAGAACAGTTCAGAGCAGGAGACTAATTAATCTCAGAGGGGGAGGCTGTGCTGCTGTTGGCTGGGAGAGAGTTAATTTTCTTAACAGTAGCTGCAATGGGGCTGTTTTGGATTTGTGCTGAAAATAGTGTTCATTATGCAGAAATGTTTTCTTTGCTGTGGAGCTGTGCTTACACAGTGACAAGGCCTTCTCTGCCCCTCACCCCACTCCTCCAGCAAGGCTGGGCATGCACAAACTTTCTCACTTTTGCCTTTGCAGTTCTCTCCCATGTCCCACCAGGGGTGAGGGAGAGAGCGGCTGTGTGGTGCTTAGTTGCCAGCTGGGGTTAAGCCACAGCAGAAATTAGCCACTCTAGACTATAGTCAGGCTTAATGAATGCTCCCCACTCTGATCATCCACCCAGATTATGACAAATGCACAGAAGTAACCTCTCCTTTTTATCATTTATTCTTCCACCAAAGACTGTCATCTGCAAAAACTTGCCACTATGTATTTTTACATCATTTTCATAGACACAGGAACGGATTGCAGTTTGGTCCCCAGAGCACTGCCCTACTACTGTACTGATAGCTGTGCTCTAGCCACGTACTTTGGCTGGTTAACTTATTTATCCCATGCAGTTACCTTTTATACCCAGATCACTTTTATAGGGTACTTCACACCCATGTTCTTCAAGGCTGGTCTTGAGCAAACTAGCTGCATCCACAACAAGCAGAACTTGACACAGACTTAGCTTTTATTCCAACATGGTAATCCTTTGAACAAAAGACATATTTTCCTGTTCTTGTGGGCTTCAGGATTTTCCTGTTGAAAATGTAGCTAATGGTGTGAAGGCTTTGTTGCAGCCTGTCAGAGCTGAATTCTTAGAGCCCGAAGTGTGTTGCATGCCCTGGCATCATGGAGTATTCAAGGATTTGTGGATCAAGGGCACATGCAGAAAGTGCTGTGTAGAGCACATGGCAACAAGCCTATGGTTGTCCTAACCCTTCAGCCTTTTGGAAGCTATCAGTCAAACTAGCTATTCCCAGAACCACTTCCAGGTTTTTTATTTTAGAAGGGGCTATTTTTTTTCCTCTTCAAAAAGAAGTTTAAATAACATCTCTGTAGTAAAATCAAGAGACTAGATATGGCTGGTACATAAATCTGACTATTGTCTGATCTCAATCTTTTAATATTAGCAAAAAGATGTTAAAAGTAGACTCATGTCTCATGCAAGATTTCTTTGGCATTGAAACATTGATCAGGAGTCTGTTTTATCAAACTAGATAGGAAGAAAACTGGGTCTTATGATCCTGAATGGAAAGGAACTATCCATGTAGCAGTTTCTCCCTTGAATATTGATATTTCTTAAGAAAAAAAATTACCCTGATTGCTTTAGAGGAACATACCATTTTTCTGTGAGTGTAAGCAAATTTCATTTACATACATACCAACTCCTCTTTTGCTCTACATCCCTCTGGCAAACAAAACCATCATTTATGTGGAAAAATATCTTGAAAAAGAATCCTAGCAAATTTTCAAGTGAGACATATGTACTCTGCAGAAGACAGTTCTTCTGAAACAGAGATACAGATAGTGGATCTCATCTCTTTGTTTTATCTAGAGTTAAATTAAAACCACAATATTGTCATTTAAATCAGCTCTACATGTTTCATTTTGTTGCCACAAAGAACAACCATATGCACCAAAAAGCAGAGAGATTTTTAGCCTCTGGACAGAGAGATATGTGAAGAAAATCTAAAAGCATGTAATCTCCAAGAAAAGTCTGACATACAGTTTGCATCAATACCACACTGAGAGCAAAAAATGTAGTTCAGTGGGAAAATTTTATTTGTACTCTGAAATTAAGACAGCTGTATGAAAGAAAACTTTGCTTCTGTAAGGATCTAATGTGATGAAGTTACTGCTCCAGCTGCTTCTACCTGAAATACAGATAAAGCTAGAAAGATTATTCACAAAGCCTTATATCAAATCATATAATTTTAGCTATTCTACAGACATGGAGGTGTGTCACTACAGCAATTCTCTCTTCTTTAACAAGAAAGAATGTTACTAAAAGGTGTGCACTTGCAGTTTTTGTAGACAGCAGCAATTGTCTCCTACATATTTCAATGACATCAGGAGCATGGATCTCAGAAAAACACCAAGGATTTCGTTACCAAGGTCTACAGGCATGTACAAGAGCCCAATAACTTTTCTTAACCAAAAGAATAACGTGAGATGTGTATTAATGAACAAGCACAGGCAATTAAGGGTAAGACAAAAAAAAAAAAAAAAAACATTTTTAGGGCATAATTTTTTAAGTTCCACTGAGACAAGTTGTTTCTTTTTTCTTAGGGAAAAAACAAAGCTTAAAGAATCTCACAGTCTGAAAAACGTAAAGCCCTGTTACACTAATTACTTATTAAGTTCAAGATACATTTCAATCTGGAAGACATAGTGAGTCTTTTTGTTCCATCTTCCAGTACAACTCTCTTAGTATGGGTAAAAAAGAAAAAAAAAAAATACATAATCATTTTAGAAATGAAGAAAAAAACCCCAAGATTTTAAAAACTCTGTTCTCCCAGGCCAGCTCGGAGTCTAAAAAGTATGTAACATGACTCTCTTAGACAGAATCTTTCATCTAGGAGAGTGAAACCTCATTTGTGTGGAACTTGGAAAGCATATGATGTAAAACTTGCATAGTTCGGTGGCAAAACAAAAGTGAGTTTAACTGATATTTCCATTATTTTAAAGACAGGCACACCCACAAAAGTTTTTTGTTTGTTTGTTTTTTGGTTTTTTTTTTTTTATTATTTTATATAAAACCTTTATAAAAAAGCATCTGAGTATCTTGTTGTGACTGCTGGAATTAAGACAATTTTAGGTCTGTAATTCATACTTGCTCAAAGGAGAAAAAATGTTTTAAAATCTATTTCCATATGTTCTTTCATAACTGATCTTTAATTTTGCTGGAAATGTAAATCTGGCCTTCTTAATTTGCAGCTCAGATGATTATGAAAATCTTTTTCAATGTGATGAGAAACTCCCCTTTTCCAGAAAATATCTGGCCACTTTCATTGCAGCTCATCTCACTCATCTTGTATATTTTTAAATGTATGTAGAATATCCCACTTTGGTCTTAGAAGTCCAAAAACTGGTGGTTTTTTCTGTCTTTTAACAGTGACTTGATCAGTGATCTTCATTTAATCCCTTAGAACTCAGAGAAGCAAAACACAAACCCACATTTTTTATTTGAATAGGACTTAACATTTAGCAACCACTTGAGTATTTTGCATTCTGTTTGTCTGTGCCTCCCATCTGTGTAAAGAAAAAGAGAATGTTTATACCTTCTTTTCTTCCTTCACAGATGTTGCAAGATTTAATCAGTTTCAAGAAAGATGGGGTTTTAATTGCATTGCAGGGAACTGAATGCTTATGATACGTGAGAAAAGATGCAGTCTGACCAGCAGCAAGACTCACAGAGAAAAGGTTGGGCTGAGGAATTTAAAGCACATCTTTCAAAGACTAGTGAACATAAAAGACAATGTTGCTTCCAGGCTCCCATTTTAACTATTTTTTTTTTTAATTTGGTGAAAAGTTCCCCTACTTTGTTCAGCATTTGTTTTGAAACTTATTTAAGTAAAAGAAAGTAGTTAAATATCAGTATTCCCTAAAGAAATCCCCCTGCTGCTTTTTTTTTTTTTCCTCAACAAGCTCCAGAGTTCAGGAATGCCATTAGTATTAGTATTCACAAATAAGGGGGCTGTAAAGATGAGATATGCATAAAATAGAGTTTATTTCGTCAGAGAAAGCTCCCAGGGCTACTGGCATTCAGAGAAATAATCTTTCTTTTCTTTCTGATGAATTATAAAAAGTAAAAATATTAATAATTAAAGGCAACCCCCCCAACTCCAAACGATAAAATCCAACAAGCCAGCCATGAACAAAGGAAAGAAGCTGTAAGAGTCATTTGGGATTGATTTGGAAATGCTTCCTGATATTTTTAAATGCTAAATCTTTTCTGCATATGTATACATAACACTGATGCCTTGGGGAACTCAGCTGTTGAATAATCTATTTTAGATACTCAGGGAAGCATTTTTCAGTCTTCCTGCTTCCATCTTGCAGAAACTGGTATGCCAAGAGGGGTCATGGGTGTCCTTGCAGATGTGACATTCTAGATATGACCTTTCAGAAGAACAATAGAATTAAATGTCTGGAGCAGATGACAGGATACATAAAGTTTCTTCTCCACAATGTAATTAAAATCCCATATTTCTTCAAAATGAAAAACACCATTGTTTATGACCTATATGTTGAACTTGTTCACCATTCATAAAACAAAAGTGAACTCCTGAGACAGATTATCCGGGAACTTCTATTGAAAGTATTAATGAAAGACATGTTTTAAAAAACTAAAGATGTGGGAAAATGGGTGACCATAAGTAAAGACTGTAGAGATGATTCAGTCCACAGACAAAAACAGTACAAAAGGTCAGAAACTATAACATACACAGACTCTAAGTGGTTTTATCAGTTTGTTCTTATGGGAGCTATGAAAGACTTTCGATGTTATCAGATTTTACATCTGAAAATTACATTGTGTTTCCAGTAGCAGCCCTTGGTACTAAGAAGGAGAACTTGTGAAACCTGCATGTGCTCCTACTGTGTGATTGCAGAGCTGTTAAATTCTGTCTTGCTTCCTAAGCTAAATACTACACCCAAAATAAAGAATTATTCTTGCATTATGAATGTTTAGGTCAGCGTCCGACCAGATTTTACAAAGATAAATCTTATTTCATGGTGCTTGGATTACCATGGCACTATGGCTCTGTTTATGTAGTTCATGTAACGTTTTGGTGTCTGTTCCTAAAAGTAAATTAAAAGGTTTATTTTAAATCTTCAGTTTGTTCAAGATGCCATCATCTTTTTCACAATAAAAATAATTTAATGTAATGGGTACAATATTTTTTTCTTCTGAGGTGGCATACAGAACAGAGAAAAATCTTCTATTTCAAATGTGTTACTTAAATGAAAAACAGTAGTAAAATTAATCACAAATCACGCTCTTAATCCCTTTTCAGGAGGGATTTGACCTTGTCAGCATTTGTTCAAGAAACACAATGGTGTGGTTCCTTATCACTTTTCCATTACAGTCCAGAAATTAAGGCATGCAGGAGACCTGTTTTTAATAGTCTGGTGTATCCTCATGGGCATTGTCTCACCTGATCCAGCTCAAGTTGTAGATTTGTCACTGTCTTAAGCAAAAAAGGCCAAGTGACTGCACAGTGGATATGCAACAGATGTTGAGCACTGGGTGCAGGCACCTTTGAGATTGGACACCTTGGAGAGTGTGTGTCTCAGGGACCTGCACCCTAAAATGTCCCAAGAACTTTTATTTTCTGTCTTCCAGATGCTTTGCTCCAGCAGTGCCCCAATGGGGCTGGCCTCCAGCTCCCAATACCCCTCCCCTGTCTGGCCATGGGCTCCTAGTCCTGGCCCAGTCTTGGCCTGTGCCCACCCCCATGGCAGAGCCTGATATCTGGTGCTGCTCCAGTGCCCCCAGCTGCCCTGCTCGTGGCTGGATGGTTGGATCCAGTTTCAATCCCCATGGCTACAGCACCCTGGCAGTCACCCTGCTCTGCAGTCTCTCAAAACCTTCCACAGATTTTGCTTTCAAAACTAAGTTTCAACAGTTGCTACAGCAACTTTGAGCACTCACAGCATCCTCTAGATGCAGGTTCAAACTCAAATGTCTGTTTTCGATCTGGCTTCAACTAGCTTGGGGTTTTTAACCCATTTGTTCTTATACTGGTGGGGAAATGGGCCCTTAGAGCCTTTTTATCTTTTCCATAAGACCCAGCATTTTCTATATATGTTTGTTACACCTCCCTTCCATATATTTTTCAAATTAAGGAGGTTTCCCCACCACTCCATATATTTGGACAATTTTGTTTATTTCTGAAACTTTCAGAGTTTTCTAAAGTTCTCCTGGGATTGAAACACAAAAAAACCCCAAGGAGTACTTAAGATGTCAACAACAGGTTGAAATAGTGACATAATTATGTTGACATCTTAATTCCTGATTCCAGTTTCAGTATTTCCTAACTGGTAAGCTTGTTTTGTTTTGTTTTAATTTTTAACAGTATTGAGCAATGACATCTTGAAATGTGTCATAATCCCAGCATCCTGAGTGACTACCATCAACTTCTTCTCAGTATTTTCCTAAGATTTAGAAACCCTGCCACCCAAACTGCTTGGTTGGAGAACAACTTGGTTTGGGAGCATCAAATGCTTTATGAAGCGAGTTGAAATATGAAAACTGAAGGACATTGGATGCCAACAAATATGCAGATGCAAAAAGCGACCCTTTTATAATCTGAATAAAGAACAATTTTAATCTTTTAAGAAAATTCTCCAGTAAAATTAAGCTTTATCAGAAAACACCTCTTCATTGTACCTAAAATATTTCTCTTTAAAGGTCTTGAAATCAAGGAATTTCAGTGAAAGCAAATACAGGACTCTGATGAAAATCTGACAGAATTCTCATGACAATTCAAGGCTCTGAACAATATTTTAGATATAATGTGTTTTCCTGCTGTGTGTGAACTCTCATTATCCATGGTGTGAGGGCAGTTTGCTGTGGGAAGATTTTCAGACTCTTATTCCAGTTGCTGAGCTCCACCTCTAAACAGAGGTCAACTTTTGGCTCTGTGGTCAGAGCTTAGCAGTCTAAAGAGTTTTTTTTACTCAAGTCTGGGCTCTTGGGTTTTCCAGGTTTTTTGGCATTGAGATGTTGAAATGGACAATTTCACATGGCTAACAGCAGCAGTCAACCTGACAAGAATGTTAATTCCAGTACAGCAGCTGCTGGAGATCAATGGCATGTGACCATAGGAAGCCCCACTGGGCAGGCTGGCTTTGGCCAAAGATTCTAAGACGTCCTGACTCCTGAGCCAAGTTGTTCCCCAGCCTTTTGATCTCCCCAAGAATGTTCTCTTAGCAGGTGCAGGTCCAAGCTCATTTATTCCACTCTATGGGAACAGACAGAGGTAGGGGAAGAATTTGTTCATGTAAAATTTAGCAAATTTCATTTCTGAATGATTTGGTTCAAAACCAAATATAGAAATACCATTACGTAGGTTTTATTAAACAAGATAGAGTATATGAATTCTGGCCAATTGCTGTTCCAACCACTGCCATCTTCCCTGAAACTGGCATGTAGCAGAAGCAGCCTCTGAGGACAAAAGTAAGAGAGTGTTGTGTCCAGCATGAATCAACCAATAGGGAATATTAAAAATCAAAGCAAACAAACAGCAAACAAACCTGCCCACTCACTACCCATCCCTCCTCTCCCCCCCCCAAAAAAAACCCAAACCAAACCACACCAACCCACAAAAACACTCTAAAAAGCTTTCAAATTAGACTTTGACACCGATTCTTTTTGTATTCTTTTTATTAAAAATAAAGATAAAAGGTCTTTGATTGAAAAGCTGCACCTAGAACAATAGCAAGTAAGCAATATAGTTGTTTCACACAACCATCTGGTCTTCCCAAGGCTTCAGCAGCTAGACCCTGTTAACCCTGATCTAGGTTTATTTCTTTTTTTATTTAACATTCTGTTGGTGGAAAGTGCTTACACATGCACTATCAAGCCATTTTGTACAAATCTGTAATAATACTCTTAAAACCACACAGCACTCAAAATCCAGGATTAAGGCTTTAAACCAGATGAAATTTATATTGGGATTCCAAACAAGTTTTGTTTCTTTTTATAATGCAAATGTGTTAATGCTCTGACCTCAAAACTGAGAGACCAAAGCCTAGATAACTATCAAGAATCTGGCAAAGCACGGTTCATTCTTCACAGGCACTCTAAAAACAGGACTCCCCCTTCCTAAATAACAACAAAGTGAGATATCAAGGACTTACATCTCAATAACATTATTTCTCTTCCCTTCTAATAATAATTTGAGATAAAAGTATTGCAATATGTTCAACTTACTGTCTGTTAAAACAATTTGTAATTCAAAAAGAACAGTATTTTTTAAATCTGTAGTTTCTTGAATGAAAATATTTTAATGATTGAATATGAAATACTGAAAAATGTTGAGACACTTTTCTGGACTGCAAGAAGTTAATAATAAATAATAAATAAATAATAGCAATAATAAATAGATAAACAACAGCTTCTGTTTTTGAGATTTTTAAGCATATATCTTGCATCTCATGAATGTATAATTTTAGTATTTATTTCATTAATGTAAGAATCCAAATTTTAAAAAAACATATTATATACTGAAAACCAGCACTGCAATGCTACATACAGTTCTATGCTTAGCCAAATAAAATCCAGCTTCTTATATACTAGACATTCCAGATGCTTAGAAAGTGCTCTTCAAATAAAGAACAATATTGATTTTTTAAATATTTTTTTCATGTTTTCTGTTGTTTTCAAATGCCCCTCCCCACCCTACCCCCCGCAAAAAAAAAAAAAAAAAAAGGAAAAAAACAGATGCCATATATACCTGTTAGTGAAATAAATATCCCACATTTGTTTATGGACAGGAAAGAATAAAGGCAATACAGAAGCTGTGAAAGGTGCCCTAATGTGATGACTCTTTTTTTCTTACTTGCAGAAAAAGTAGCTCCAAGTGTTTTATATGCATTACAGTACGATGCCATAGACAAAACATACAGTATCACCCTGTTTTCCCATTTGAAGATTTCTCAAATGTTTAAACATCAAATCATGTCAGCCCTGTAGAATAGGCATCTTCGGTCTATGGCACAGTCTCTTCTCTTTGGGATTGTTATATTCTACCAGAAGGCCTGTAACAAGAAGAGTTCTGTGTGAGTTTATGCTCCAGTCTGTCAACATCTTTATCAGTGGCCTGAAGGAGATGAAAGAATGAGTTCTCACAGATATCACCAAATTGTGACATGCTGAGGGGTAGTGCTGCTGTGGAGAGGCACTTGGCACAGGCTGCAGGAATGGACCAACCTTATGAAAATCAGCGAGGACAATTGCAAACTCCTGTCCCTAGAAGTAAGAACTGATTGCAAGCCAGGGACTGACCAGGTGGGGAACAGCTCTTGGGAAAAAGGCATGGGAACCTCAGTGGACCATGTGCTCAGTGTGGGCCAACAGTTTTCTTGGAAAATGGCCAGTAGTTCAAGAGAAGTGATTGTACCCCTCTACGTATTACCTGTTAGACCACATGTAGAATACTGAGGCCAGCTTGTCGCTACAATCTCCCCTTACCCCTGTCAAGGACAAGGAAAGCCTCAATGGAGAAAGTTCAGCTTCTTCAGCAAGAAGGTAGAGCCAGGTTCCTCACAGTGGTGCAGTGTGGGAGGACGAAAACTAGTTTCCCAGAGAGACTGCCATTTTTAATCTTGGAGTTTTTCAAGACCCAACTGGATCAAGACTCGATTAGCCTGATCTGGCCTCACACCTAAAGCAGGTTTGATGTTGAACTAGAGACTGCTGGAAGTACCACCTAGCCCTCAGTGTTCTGTGATTCTGTGATGCTACTATTTTCAGTACATTTTTTAAAGTTCCTTACTAGTCAGACTAACTCTCCACTTTTTCCAGTATCCTGTATTCTGACAGGAATAAATGGTGGCTACCTGCACAGAAGTGGAAGATTGTGGCAATTGTAGTGGTAGGGCAGTTTCAAGAATTCACGATCGGACTTTGTGCCAGAGCTCTATTTTGGTTAACACTGCACCCATCTGATTCACCCTACCACCCTAAAACTTCCCTGTTCTTTTGTAGTATCAAATGGTCAGGGAAGACCTCAAGTTAAAGGCAGGACAGTATATGAGGGCCTGGTTAATTTTATGTTTCCTGTGTATCCACCACAAATCATTTACTGCAAAGAGCTACTTGTCTAAAAAGGCACTCAGTATGATTTTCTGTGTGCATAAGAGAGCACCTGTATTTGCAGACAGCTATGAGCTTCTGTATTTGTAGAAATTTTAGATTCTCAATACCACCAAAGCAGTCAAAACTTAATCAAGACAATGTCTGAAAATCATGTGCACATGCATTCATCCCTCAGGTGGGAAAGAAATTATTTTCTTAAGGCAAAAATGAGATTCAAAGTTTAATGTTGACTAAGTGGAAATCCCAAAACTAGAGATTAATAGTGCTAAAACAGATAGCCAGGCTTTGCACTTTAGCCAGATGCACATCTATAAAGATCCAGCCAATTTTTTTCTTGAAATCTTGCCAGGGAAGGGAAAAAAATACATTACCAGAATTTAACATGCTATATGATTTTGTGAATAACCCTTCAAGCTGTCAGTCTTGGTGCCAAAACTACTGTGCGACAGCATTAAGCAACAGGAGCATGGACTCATTTCAAGCCCAGGTGCTGAGCGATTTTAAATGCATGAGCTCCTTGTTGTGAAACAATCATTCCCTCTGAGGCTGTGTCCTCATCACTCCATGAACTGTGCTCGTGGTGAATGTGCATTTACTTGTCTTGTAGCTAGTGTTCACATGCAAATTTTCAAGAAAACAGAACCATCTCCTCCTTTCTTTACAGGATGCTGGCCTTGTGAGAAATAGAGCACCGTAAAAACAGCTGAAATGGAGGGTTCAGCACTTAGGGCAGGAGTAATAAAAGAAAGTTAGAGAGCAGATATCCTCTGATCCATACACAGCCCACATGCTTGTATCAGATAATGGAAGAAAAAACCCTCCACATTCAAAAAGAAACTAAGAACATTGACAGCCATACAAGGTTTAGGAGCTTAACAGTAATTTATGACCCATGCAAATATAGTTTTTCAACACCCAAATGTTATAATTATTGTGGTATTTTTATAGATCTTAGATGTCAATTTCAGAATGAATTAAGGATGAGTAAGCAGTATACCAATGGTTTCTATAGCAAAGCTCAGATTAATTTTCAATTCTTAAAGCTACATTAATGCATCATATTGTTCATCTCATTCAGCTTCAGTTGTTTAAATTTACTTGTCTAAGTTAAGGCTGGATCCCTTCATACCACTGAGGCAAAACAAACACCTCGAGATGAGATAAATCACCTTACAGGGATGTCTATTTCTTTCTTTTGACGATAAAGTGGAAACTAAAACAGTGAGATGAAAATTAGACACTAAATCTGTGAAATCTGAGTTATGTAGTTGGCAATTTGTTGACTTAGACAGTTTTTCCACACATTTGTTTTTATGTTTGTGCAAATCATAGGGTTAAAGAGTGCGGTACAGATTGGGGCAGGAAAAAAAATGGGTCTGAAGGGACAAGGAATACTTTCAGGTAATATTGTCAGCGAATAAGGATTTTTTTCTAACTTTCAGATATACACATTAGATCAGATAAAAGCATTCAAAGTACCTCACTTAAATGAAGTTGAAAATGTTGCACTTATTTACTTCAGGATTGAAATTTCATTATCTATTCAAAACATCTGTTTTCTATTGTTATGTGAAAATTACCATATAGTGGATTGTGAGAAAGCTTTAACAAGCTCTGACAGCAGATCTGTGCCAGAGCTGGATGCTTATCAGTGAGTTGTGCTTGCACTGGGCAGCACAGGGTAGCCAGAATTAGTCCATCCTCAAGGCACAGTTCAGTGTCATATTGAGAGAGGAGTGCAGCAAGTGGTTTTTTGCAGCCTGTGATATTGGGTCTGGCTGAGAGGAGTTCATTTTCCCACAGCAGCCTTTGCAGTGCTGTGCTCTGTGCTGGCAGACAGAAGGATGTTGACAACACTCCAGTGTTTTGGCTGCTGCTGAGCAGCTCTGGCACAGCTTCAGCACTGTCTCCCCAACATTCCCCCAGCATTAGGCTATGAGTGGGAAAGGTCCTGGGATGGGACACATCGAGGACAGCTGACCCATATTAACCAAAGAGATATCCCACACCATAAGATGTCTGCTCAGATATAAAAGCTAGGAGGAAGGGGTGGAATTCATTATTTACAATGTTTGCCTTCTGGAGCAACCACTACGTGTTGCAGCCTTGTTTCCCTGGAAGTGGTCAGACATTGCTGGCTGATGGGAAATAGAGAAAAAAATTCTAATAATTTTTTTTTCTCTTTGCTTCTGTGCACACAAACTTTCACTTTTGCTTTAGTAAACCACCTTTCTCAACCTAGGAGTTGTTTTCCATCTTATTTTCCCTTTTCTGTCCAGCTGAGGAGGTGAGTGTTAGAGCAGCACTGTGGGCACCTAGTGTCCAGCCAATGTCAACCGAGCACAACTACAACAGAAGTAGGGCAGAGAAATAAAGCAGAATGAATTAGTATGTCATGTACACCATCACAGAGTTCTAAAAAGAGAAACCAGATGTATTTATAAGAAGGAGGTAATATTTTTATTAGACCAGCTGGCAGAAAAATGGCAAGCTTTTGGGCATGCTAGCACTCAGCATGAGTCCTCTGTTTTTCCAAATATATAAATGTTTATATATATGCAATATATATCCATTATTCTTAGCTTTGCTAACATACCTTCCAAGGAAGAAAAGAATAATAGTGTAGCAAAAACTCAAGCCTTCCCATTACTCACAACAAAAACTATCTTATTACTTAAAAGCATACAACTTTTATAAATAACAACACAGCCCTAGCTCAAGGAAAGAAAGTTGTGTCATTAATGTCCAACAAACTATACAACAGGCATTGGTAAAACACAAATGAGTGAAAACCTCATCTTATTATTTGTTGCTAATTCATGAAAGAAATAACCTCCCCCCAAAAAAGCCCTAGAACCAACCAACCAACCAACAAACAACAAAATCCTACAACCAAAACCCAAAACAAAACCAAAACAACAAAAACACCCAAAACCCAACTTTGCATCTATTCTATTACTGTTAGCTAATTAACTGAGTATTTTCTCTGGATAAGTGAGTTGGGAGTAAATGACAGCACTTTGGCAGGGGAGGGTTCAGAGGTGGCCTTTTTGAGGAGGGGCTGTTTCCAGCCAGCTCCAGGAGACCCACTGCAGGTGCCACTGAGCCCCACTGTCAAGATTGTGGTACCACTAGAAAAATACGAGGAGGGAGGAAGAAAGTGTGAGAAAATAGCCCTGTAGACAGCAATTCGAGAGAAGGAGGAGCGGGGGGAGATGCTCCAGGCACAGGAGCAGAGGTTTTCCTGCATGGAGGATCATGGAGGACCATGGTGGAGCAGATACTGAGCTGTGGCCCATGATGGACTCCACCCCAGAACAGCTAGACACTACCTAAATGGAGAGTCCAGTCTGGAGCAGAGGAAAGATGTGAGGGGGGAGGAGCAGCAGCATGGAGGAACTCTTACAGACTGACCCCAACCACCATTCCCCATCCCACTGTGCAGTTCACGGAGCTTCAGGTGGAGGAGGCTTAGAGGAGAGAGAACTTGGGAGTGAAGGACTGAAGCTCAACTTTGAAATGGGAGAAGAGCAAATATTGCTTAAATATTTGCATTGGTTTTCTCATCACACAACTCTACTTTTAACTGGCAATGACTTAAATCAGTTTTCCCCAAGCAGAGTCTGTTCTGCCCATGAGAGTAATTGGTGAATGATTTCCCTTTTCTGTCCTGACCCATAAGCTCTGTCATTCCTACTATCCTCCCCTGTCCTGTGAGGAAGGGGAGCAAGTGAGCAGATGGGTGGTGTTTCTGGATGAGGCTAACCCACCAGAATAACTTACAGCAGATGAAGATAACATTTAAAAAGCTTAAGCTGCACCCAAATTTCCAGATACTGACATATATTACTGCAGAGCAAAAGACAAGACTCACTAAGACATTTTAGAACACAGCTTGTCCCAAAATTAACAACACCAGAAATTTATAAATTACCATTATAACAGAATGAATTATTCATCTGTCTGTAACTTGACAAACAGAGCTGGTGCAAATAGATTAGGTGAGATACATTAGAACTCTCAGAGGATATTTTGCATAGAATTTACTTGTGCTCCACTTTCTTTATCCAACTACTTTTTCAATTTGTAATGATAAACATCCATAGTTCTGGTTCCTAGGAGAAGCAAGGTTTGTTTTTTTTCAAATTATCTATTAGAAATTCTGAAATCTCATATGCAAAAACCTCTATATGTTTCTCAGTAATTTTAGGAAAGGACCATATTAGACAGTTAAACTAACACCTAGCATTCTGCTAACTCAAATCCATTTCCTGGTTCTCAGTAAATCCTCAGTGAGCGACTTTCTAAGGCTGTCTCTATTGCTCTTCAGAAATCTCATCAAAGGACTTTTCTCTCTCTTTTTACTAGGCAAAGGTATTTAAGGTGTATAAGTCCCTAAATGCTTTGAAAAAAATCTTGGTCACAGGTGTGTTCTTAGAAATAGAGATATCAGCAAGCAGGGGAAAAGGAAATTTTTACTATGCTGGGACTTCCATATGAAAGTCCAGAGGAGAGTCACAAGTTCCATTAAGGATGTTCTCAAAGTGCATTATTTTTAAGAGGCACTGTAAAGCTACAGTCACTGATACTGTTCTGTTTGGTATTTGGTACACTACTGACTTCTCTAAGCTACTGTTTGTATTTTTAACAGTGCATGTAAATCCTTTTCTAAAGTTATTGTGTTCTAAAAACATTTTTTCCAAGTTTTGTTCATATTTTAAAATTTCTTCATTAAGAGAAGAAAAATTTTATATGTATTAACTATTAACATTTCAGTATCAGCAAGCTACACCAGAAAACTGTGAAAGAGGAGCCATGTGTGAGTTGTGCTGATGTAAGGTGTTGTTACAGAGGACAATTTTATCTTCAATCCAGTACCTCAGCTCCTCAGAACCCTTATTTTACAGTAAGAAGTCTTAGCTCTTAAAAAAAAGTACTGCTAAAAAAATTATTTTGTTTTGGTATCAAAGGGTAGATTGGTCTAATTAGTGGGCCAATTAGATTTGATCATTCATAACACCCATGTGATGGATCTATTACTAAAAGACACCTGTGGAGAGTCCTTTTTTGTGGTT
>VXAC01002317.1:362887-395207 GCA_013399225.1 Rhipidura dahli | reverse complement strand
TTTTTTTTTTTTTTTTGAGTGATTTCTAGTCATTGTGTCCAGTACACTGTACTATTCTTCCTTGGCACTGAAAGAAGCAAAAATTTACTATAAAATATACTTAGAAACTGCACCTACCCATCTTCACTGCATCCCCATAAGAAATAATAATCAAACACAAATATTCATTTAGTGTCAGGAGACATAGAAGGAAATTTTGAAAGGGATTGTGATGACAATGACTGTAGCTTGAGGCTTGAAGCATTCAAAATACAAAAGTAAACTATTAATCACAATGGAAAGAAAGACATAAAGAGCAGGTTGTTAGTGAGACTCTGCCAAAAGACTAAATAAAGAATTTCAGGCTGAATGTTCCTTCCACACAGTATATTGGAAACTATAAAATATCAAACATAATATGACAAAAAGCATCTTTCACTACAAAAGCCAAGATCTAATCTTCAAAATGGAAAAGTGGATGAATAATCACCCTTTCAATCCAGATTGAAATAAAGTGTGTTCTTAGTGGTTACATATACTACTCTGTGTTTTATGATTAACTCCACTTAGAACCAGAGGAGCTCATGAACTCTAAAATCAAAGCACAAGGGTTTCAGCTTTGGCACATCAAGATGAAGATGTGTAAAATTATGGTGCAGCATTTTCCCCATCTCTAAATATGGGCTACAATCTCTTTTCACCTCAAGAGGTTTTGCAGCACTTAAATCATTATTGGCTTTAACAAAATCTATCATATACGGATATTTCTATTCCTATTCCCAAGTTACAGAGTAAGCATTGATTTATACTTGAGTCATCCTTTCATTGAAAGTGCCATTGTACCATTTCAGTTACCTGCGGGTTTACTATTGATGTTTTCATTGTCGTGAGACATTCTTTGGTAATAGGTACTGTTTGCTGTGTTACTTATTTGACTGACTAAATATTTACAGAGGAAATAAAATTAATAAAAAAATTAAGAATTTATAACTATAAAAATGCTTTTGAATTAGTGGAAATGAGATATGCAGATGCTAAATGAGGCATTTGGGCTAGAAATGGATCCAGCATTATGTGTATTGCTTTTAGAAAAGAGCAATGGCTATGTAATATATCTTTAGTACAAATAAACATGATTCCTGTGGTTTTGACCCTCTTACCCTCTTACTAGATAAAAACTACTATACAAACCTTTGTGTCATAATTTTTTAAACTTGTTACCTTTATAGACCCAAAAAGGCACAGACAATTCTGTTATCAATCAATACTTCTAGCACAGCTAAGATCTTAAGTCTTATAAATTTAGTTAGACTTAGTTACTTGTAAATGCCATAAATTTCATTTATATCAATTTATTTGTACACTACAAATGGATAATATATTATCTTTACAGTGTCTCTTGATAATTTCCTAGAAATAAAGTTGAGTGGGTTTGGTGCTACCACACCTGATAGTATCAACTGTTTGTGGCTTCTTTGTAAGAACTTGGATTTGAAAGATTTATGTTTTGATTAATCCCATCTTTTCTTTTAGAGATAGGCATTAAAAATATTAACACCAATGAGTTCAGTTGTGTTGGCATGTAAAACTAAGTGCAAATAAGAAAAAAAAAGGAGGGGCCATCTGCATTTCTCTATAACTATAATGTACCTATCACTGCATAATTTATTTTTGAGCACGTAAAAAAAAAAAAATAGCACTGTGGAAGCAGTAGAAAAAGTGTGTTTCTGCAAGAAGGTATTTATGTATGTGCAAGCATGCAAGTAACTGAATGGGACATGTTTGTAGGACTTTAGAATGTATTGTTCTAAAACAATATTTATGTTTTTGTAAGAGAGTAATTTCATGTAAATACAAATAAACAGGACTATCAGGCAGTTCTTCATCAGAAGCTAAGATTCCCAGAAAATTTTTTCAGAGATTTTTAGACAATAAAAGACACTGCTCTGATGGGAACTTCCTCTGAATATTGGTCATCTGTCTTCCTCTGGAAGCAGGAAAAAAAATGAAAATTAGGGTCCTAAGTTAATAATAGGAGCACATATTGTAGCCCGTTGACACATTTCTCCCTTAGAGGCTGGTGAGATGATCAAACTGGTTCATCTCTCTCTTTGTCAGTTATTGTTTCAGAGTCCACTTTGAGCATAAGGACATATCGAACTTGATACCAGATGAGATTCTGTTCCTTCATATCATATTTCCCTGGGTGATAAGCCCTGACAAAGAAATGGGAACTAGTATCAGAGGTGGCTGTTTCCCAGATATCTATTACTTACCTCCAGAAGGATCTCAGAGAACTGTGTTTCATAACCAATGATTCTGCTAATGACAACTTACACATATGGTGCAGGATATTTCAATTTCATTTTTCATGTTTAGAGACATGAACAGAAATCTTTAAAAAAATTATTAAAAAAAAAATGCTTAAGGTCTCCAAGCATAATTTTAATTCCATGCTGAAATAAACTTAAGACTTTCAAGTAGTCTACCAAAGTGACCTATTTTCTGAGGTAGAGAGAAATATATCCAAGACAGACTTGCCACCAGCTCTGTCTTGGAGAGAGAAACAGAGGGGAGAAGTTGAACCACATAAGAATATGTGTCTTCTGTGTGTCTCTCACAGCCCATTTAAACGGTCAAATCTCAGGGTTATAAAATTCGTCTTTTCCAGATTCTTTCCGGCATGCTACCCCAGCTCAGAACCTAAAATATAGATTCATAAAAATTGTATCTTTTACTTGATTTTGAAAGAAGACCAGAAAGTACCCTTTCAAATAATTTTCAACTCTAAATAATGATTGCTCATGGCTCACTTCTCTGAAGTTTCACTTTTTGTTTTCACATGAAAAACTCTCTTAATGAAACTTTGTTTAGACTAATAAATATTGCTGGGCAAAAGACCCGAAAATGCTGTCAAGTAAATAACAACTGCCTCTCCCAGTGGGCATCTGTGTGCAACTCTGAGGCACATAGTAGAAGATCATGCATTACATATGTTATCAGCCATCTTGAGCTTATTCAGGGTCCAAGCTTAGGTTTTCATTCAAGGTAGGTTCCAGTGCTTCAATGCATGCATGATATAGGAGTCATAATGAGCTGAGTGAAAGCAAACTAAATGTGATTTACTGACAAAACACTTGCTGAGGTAAGAAACCTCTTGTTTAAATGTGTGTTGGCACACATGTATCATTGAGTAGCGTGTGTTCAGCTTTAGACCATTTGCTACAGAGGTCTTACTGCTACACCTGACAGCCTTGAATTTTCAGATAGGAGGTATGGTTCATAAGGGTTCTTATTGTAAGAGACTTCAATGTATCAGCTGCTCCTCCTCAGCCTACATGTGAAGGCTTCAAAATTTAATATGATCAGTTATGTGTTTCTTCAGCACAAAGAATAAACCCATGCAAATAGTAGTGTTGTGTAAACCTCTGCATTGTCTGCATGTCACCTGCTATGTGCAGATCAGTGTACTTCTGACTCAAGCAAGTTAGAAGCAAAACAAGCCTATGCAAGAGGATTAAAAAGAGACTGAAATCATTTTCAGGAAGAACAAGACAAAAAGTAGGAAGTTCACTGGATCATTTATGCTACTGTTAGTACTCTTATCTGTCAACATATCCAAAAAAGCTTTTAACTAATCTGGAAGCTATAACAGGTAAACATATCATCATAGAAGTCAACCTCAGCAAAAGAATTATACTTCTCAATTACAGGAGTTTCCTCATGATGCCTCTGCATTTCACTTTCCAGAGCCTGGCTGACAAACTCTAAATAACCTCTGTTTCACCTCAGTGTGCTGTACACAGGATTTATGTGGTGAGTCTTCTGGTCAGTCTTTTTGTTTGATGCTTTGGTCAAATTTACTGAAAAGATCTTTGTTTATGGGGGAAGATTACTATGGATAAGTAGAGGGACTTTTTCACTTAGTAGTTATTAATAATATTCAGAATGTTAATTTCATTAGTGACTAGTGTTTCATACACCTCTTTAACACAAGCACTGCTTATGCTATCAGCTGAGATTCCCAAAGAAAATTTATTTTATATATGCAGAGAATTACATATAAATTATAGTAAAATAAGTTATTAAAATATAATCATATTATTGCAAGAAATATAATATCTGCAAGCTTTAATTATAAGTCATGATTTATTTCATATAACAATTGTATTTATTTTATATTGCATATTTATGTTGTGTATTTAAAAACTATTGTTATTCCCATTTATATTCATTTGACAGAAAAAGGTGTTCCCCAAACTGTATTTCTATTAGAAATTTTCGTTTGACTTGCTAAAACTTTTTTCTAGACTCTGAATTAGTCTCAGTCTGCTGTGCATTTATATGCTAATTGCTAGATCTAAGATAATAACAATAATTCTCATTTTGTGTGAAGATAACCTTGCACTGAAGCTGGAATATTGACTTAAATACGCAACTATCACTACTCCCTCCTGGTCTGGTTATTGAGCCACAGGTCTTATTTAGAATGCTGTCATTATAGGACAAACATTTAAGGAAAGAATATCATCAAAAGACTTGTCTTCCTTATGGATTTTCTTTACAGGTATTGTTGCACCAATAACTGGTATATTTACTTGCTTTAAAACACAATCTTCACCCATAAGGCTTTGGCTTGGTTTTTAACTGTACTGAACCCTAAAACAGTGGAAATTCATATTTCACTAAAGAAGACTTCACTAAGAGACTGAAGTTTTATTCAGGGACTTTCACATCCTTTTTTTAATTGTGGGTCCTACAACTGCACACAGAATTTGTGCTGAGGCTGCAACAATGCTGAGCACAGTGAGATAATCAACTGCTTTCAAGTAACTCCTCTCCCTTGCACTTGTGCCCAGCATTACTTCATTTTAGGTGCAGAATCTGGCACTTCATCTTGTGAGATTTCATCCCATTATTTTTAAGCCAATGCTCCAATCTATCTAGAGCCCTCTACAAGAGCTGTTGCTCTCTATGAGAATCAGGCAGCTCCCATTTGGTTATCACCAGCAACCCTGCCAGCAGTGCACTCAACTTCTGCATCCAGACTGCTGGTCTGGATAAATTGAAAGGGACAGACCCTAGAATTGAGCCCTGAGGAAAACCTCTCATGATCAGTCTCCAGACAGATGTAGCCCCAGTCTCTACAACCTTTTGAGCTCTGCCCTTTGGCCAGTTCTTCACCCAGTGTGTCATGAACCTGCCCATCCCACAGCTGGACAACTGGTGTGGAAGAATGCTGTGAGGAAAAGTTTTAAAAGCCTTGATGAAATCCAGTAAAACTACATCCACTGCCTTCCCTTCATCCACTTGATTGGGGATCTTATCACAGGAGAAAAAGAAGTTCATGAAGACTGTATCCTGTGGGAGGGACCCCAAGGTGGAGCAGGTGAAGAACATGAGGAGGAGGAAGGAGCAGCAGAAACAAAGACTTATGGACTCCATTCCCCATTCTACATAGACCAGAGGGAGAAGGTAGAAGAGGAATGAGTGAAGATGAGCCTGGAATAGAAGGGAGATGATGGGGGCAGGGAATGTTTTTAGACTCATTTTTGTTTCTTATTATCTTCCTTTGTTTAATTGGAAGCAAATTAAATTAATTTCCCCAAGTTGTTCCTGTTTTTGCTGTGACAGTAAATGCTGAGTGGACTTCTTGTTCTTATCTAAACCCATGAGCTCTTCATCATATTTTCTTCCTTTGTCATGTTGATGGAGGGGAAGTGATAGAATGATTTGATGGCCATCTGGAGACCAGCCACGGTAAAACCACCACAACACTCAAAAAGAAAAAAAAAAAAAAAAAGAGGAAAAAAATAAGAGTTTTCTGATTATCTAGAATATACTACAGTACATCTCTGGAGTGTACTTAAACTTTCCTCACAGACCTCAAGCAAAGTTAATGTATCAATCATATCTGAATGGCTTCTTGAAGCTCCTGTTGAGTATCTTGGTAAACATGTAAAAAAGTGGTAGTTTTTCAGCACTACATCCTACTTAGTATTAAAGGTCCTTTCTGTTCTCCTAAACTAAACCGTTTTCATCTAGCCAGCCGAAATTCTGAAAATAGTGTGTCGGCATTTTCTCCTCAAGGACTAAGATATATTTCCTGTGGCAGGTATTTGGTAGGAATCGAGACTAAATTCTTCAGTGAATAATTCTTCAGACTTATTTTCGGTCCCTAATTTAAAAATGTTCTTCCAAATTGGTTTTGTTTTGTTTTTTTTTTTTTTTTTGAGGTACTATCTGTTCATTTCATAGAAAGAATATTTAGACAAGAATTTCAAATTACAGGCATAGTTTTCATATAGGAAGATAAGGCACTGGTAACTTTTCTTACAAAAAATAGGGAAGGTATTGAGATCAAGTTAAAAACGCATGAGATCATTGAGTGAGAGTAAAGTTTTTCCTTTGTGGTTTTGCACTTTGACATTAGGAAAAATGAAAGACAACATGAAAACCCCTCAACTTTCTTGAAGATTCTTGAAGCCTGTGAAAGTGAAGTTAATTCAATCTTTAAGGGAAAATTTGAATACCACATCTGTCCCTTGTGTATGCTAATGATTTTGACACTTATAAATAAAATGAACAGTGCAGTGCAGAATAACTGCTTATTTCCAAAAACTTCATAAAGATTTTTATTATGTATAGTTACCCTATGTGCTTGGATGAGTGCTTTAAAGTCTCCTTCAGCAGGCATTGATACAGTAGACCATAGCAGCACTAAAAAAACCCATTATAGCCTATTATATCAATGAACTGTGCATGAAGAATTTCCTTGGTAGTATTTATTGGTGCAATACACCATGACAACCATAGAATGTATGATTATGCATTTGATGGAGGATTCGTAAGAGTTATATTAAGATCTCATGGAAATTAAGTAGCACTGTCCCATGCACTTCAACAAAAAAATCATAATAGCTGTAAAGTGTCTCCTGTGATCACCGTGGAGGAAATTGAGAATAATTGTTACTGTGGCAGACCTGATCTTTGAGTATGAGGTTTTCTATTATACTTTTTTTTTCAGTAAATTCTAAAACAAAAGGTTAAAAAGTGCAACAAGTTTTTATTTAAAAATCCAAAAGCCATGAGACTCAGACTGGTTTTTCTCTCCATATTTAACTAATTACATTGCACCTTGAAGTATTTTAGGGGTCTAAAAAGACTGTGTGATCTTATTGACTATGTGAGCCATAATCCTCCTTAAATACAAAAGCTGTGTAAAAATAATCCAACAAAAGCCAGAAGCCACACAGCTAAGGCTTCTTATTCCATCCCTAATACATTCTACATGTCTGAGGGTTGCATTTGATTTTTGTTGGTTCTGGGCAGACTGGCTAGTAAAATACTGAGCTGATTCTGCCTCTCCTTTTCGGCCCTCTTTAAGAGAAAATGGAAGATTGTGCAATTTCCATGAAGGTTTTGCTAATTAGTGCAAACTTAGCATAGGTTTCCAACAAAATTTCCTTCAATATAATCTATTTTTACAAGAATTAAGGCTCAGTGTTCTGTGTCTCCACAAATGACTTATATGGAATTCCTAAAAAGAAATTAGGTTTCCCAAATCTCTAGTAATTTCTGAAACTTTCTGAAATCTGTACTGTTGTAGGAAAAAGTGAACAAATATAAAAAGGTTATATGACTCTTCCTCATAGCCAGAGCAAGAGCCATTAGAGATGTTATTTTTTATAACAACTTTTAGAGAAGACTGCTGTGAAGGACAAATTCTGTTGTGAGATTGAAATCTCAGGCTGTTACACGAAGTTCCTCAAGTATACAGAAACAGCACATAAAATGAATCTTGCCATATTGTAGGAAACACCAGTGATTTTGTCAAAGAGAACATTTCCTTTCAGAGCATGGGAAAAAAATCAATAAACATTAATTGACATTTTTATTCTACCCATATAATCCTTTATGTGAAACAGTGAGGTAAAATTGTTCTGCACCCTTTCTTTGCTTTTTTAATTTTTTTTTTTTTATTTTGTGGAGTTTGGTACTTTTTTTTGCATAGAGACTTTGTCCTTTTTTTATTTTTTCCCCTTCTCAATGCAAAGGATGTTCACAGTGAGATCGAGCTTTTCTTCTGCTCTAAACTCATTTACATATCTGCAAAGTGGGTGAAAAATAATTTTATTGCTTGGTTGGTTAAAATTTGTGAGCAGTCTGTGCATGAGTAACCAAAGTCCAAGACAGTGGATGATCAGGGTGAAAATACATTTAAAAAAATAACAATTCACTAACTTTTAAAAATTATTAATTATACATTAGATAATGGGAAAAGGCTATGAAGCAGCTAAGTGTGCACAGCACATTTTGCAAAATTCACGTCTGCATTCATGTTACTTAAGTTAATTTGGGAATAAATTTATTCCCCAAACTGATACAACAGCATCCTTTGATACAGCAAAAGGTTTCTGTATGGAAACCACTGCTGAAAGCCTCTGTTTGTTAACTACAAGACAGTGACTTGGGAATACAGTGATATGTTTTTTCAGTCGGAAGTTGAGAGCTCCTTATAGCCAGGATTGTAGAAGAAGTTCAGCCTCTTTTTAACAGTGGAGTGTAGAAAGGAAGCAGTGAAGGAACAGAAGGGTTTTTGTAAAATGTTCCTTTTAAAATACATGCTCTTTCAGAAGTTGTCAAAAAATAATTGAAGCTACCTCTGTAGCTTGATAAAAGAAATAATTTGTTTTGTTATTAACATGTGTTTTGATATCAAAAATTCTGAACCAAAATAAATCCAATCTTTTAAATTAGTTCCTTGTGAGCAAAATCAAGCCATATATAAATTATGGTTTTATTCAAAATAGCATCCAGCATTTGAAGGCAGTAAATGCAATCCAAAAGTTAAACTAAAAAGGAACTTGTTCTTTCAAGGATGGCCTCTCCTCTGTATTCTTAAATATAGGCCCTAAATGGACTTCTTAAAAAATGACAATAATCCTATGTAGCCCCTTCTGTAGGATATTAAACAGGATCAAAATATTATCCTAAAGATTGAAAAAGAAAGCAGAAATTGCAGTTTAATCATCCCAGTTACAGAGCTTCTACTTGTTTGTTTCCACATCCTGCACTTATTTCCTAGCATACCCCTGTTTCCTACATGGTCATAATAAAAATAAATATAAAACATATGAAACTGGCATTTGGACTTAGTTTGAAATACTTACAGCTTTCATGTTGTTCACCAAACATGTAGGGGAGGAAATGGTTCTATGCTGTTTGTGACTCCCTAAAGAGTCCTTGTAGAAAATTTAATGCAAATGTTATTCTATTTTTATGTCACATACTGTGCTTATAATAACTGAACAAATTATTGATTTTCAGCAGGGAGATTATTTAAAACACTTATTCTATGCTTTCTGAATCAGTACTAACCATAGGCATGAAGAGCACTCATTTAAAATGTGTAACCTACTATGTCACTGGAGAAACTGCTGAGTTTACAATAACATGCTACTGACGTTTGATATCACTACCCTGGTCCTTATATTTAAAACAGTTGAAATATTTATAAGATTTCTACATATAATTTTACAGTAGTTTAGTTTAAAATTACTATATGTTTCAGGTCATTAAGTGCTTCACCTGTGGGACTCATGGCTGCAAAAATTAAAATCATATTGCCATCAGAAGTGCCAATAACTCATTCTTGGGAAAGAAAGGAAAAAAGGAAGAAAGGAAGGAAGGAAGGAAGGAAGGAAGGAAGAAAGAAAGAAAGAAAGAAAGAAAGAAAGAAAGAAAGAAAGAAAGAAAGAAAGAAAGAGAAAGAAAAGAAAAAGCCTAGATAAAAAACAAATCTATACTTTCAAGATTGGGTAAGGTATTTACAGTATTACTAATAAATACAAAATCAATAAGATAGACACAAATTTATGCTATGCATGTGGCTTCAGAAAAAATAATACCTCAGAAAATAGAAAAGGAAGACATAAGTTCTGGGAGTTATCTAAATGTTAGCAAATAGAGATATATATGTATACTTAGCTCTGCAGCAGTAAATTAACCAAATAACCTAACTGTGTTCAAGAGTAAAGGGGCAGAGAAATTTACAGAGTGCTTTGGAAGAGATGTGACTGAGTAGAAGAGCAGGAAAAAGAACTTTGTCTTTTTTCCATATTTGGATTTAGAAATCTTTTTTCTTGGAAGGAAGTTCAGTAAGGAAACACTAGGAAGGAAACTGTAGATCTTGCACTGGAGAGGAGTAGCAACTTTGAGAGATACAAATGTGACTGGATGCTTAGTGATAGGGAGAGCATTGCTACTGAGAAACTGAATAAAGTGCTTGCAAAAGCAGATCTGTGCTTGCAAACATTATCAGATAGACATTTTCAGTAATGCTGTCAGCCAAACATAAAGAGGACAGAGTGCCTCTGAAAACACACCTGGTGCTCTGGAGACAGGTGGGACAAGGAGAATGCAACAAACTCCCTGGTTATCAGTTTGCATGGAAGAGCAGAAAGCGGGGCATATTTCTCAAAGTATAGAGTCTCTGAAAACCCAAAACACAGAGGATGGTGAAGCTTACAAATGCTATCCCCTCTTGCATTTTGTTTGCCTTGATACCCAGTTTTCCAGCCACATTCACAGGCTGACACCTTTTTTTACGCCTGTGCATTCAGCTCCTCCTCACTTGCACCTCTGTCTCCAAATCCTCCAGATAAAAAAAATTCTCATGGCCTGGCCACCCACTGCAAACATATTACCTATGTTTTCAGCTGATTCACAGTGTACATTAGTAAAATAAATGCTATGCAAGGTGAGCAGTGTGCACAACTATTGAAAAGCTCAGGACACATGTCAGAATAATGATTTTTCTGGTCCATAGTAGTCACACCCCAAATTAACGCCATAGAGAATTATTTTGAACTGAAATATCAGAAGCATTACTTAGAAATTTTACAGTAGAAGTGTGTTATGGTGCATGAGTGGCACAATCAGAATGACGTAGAAGACACACCTCTTACATGAGTGAGGATTGATCACTTCTGCTTGTGGTCTTTCCTGCCATTTAATATAAGGACACATTAATGTATATTTAAATGTTACAGGGAATTTCCAATTGTGAGGAAGTCTGTCTCTAATTCTAGCTAACAAAAAATAAATGCTAGCAAGGGCAATCCTCTGTTAATTCACTCTTCACCAGGTGGGACCTGTTTTATTTTTATTGACAAACTCTCTCCACCAAACAAGGATTTATGTGTATAAAAGTATTTTGAAACCATATCATGTGTCTCAAATCAGATTGTAGATGTTGAAATGTATATTGAAATATAATACAGTTCCTCACTCTCCAGATTTTCTTTCCTCATGTTTCTATGAAAGGACAGACTCAAATTAACACCAGCGAAGGTCATGAGTCACCTATTTCATGTAGTAGTATCTGTCAGGAGAGAAATTTTTCAGATGATTCAGTATCTGTATGTAAAATGTAATCTGTGTAATTTTAGACCACTGAAATTGAAATTATGTTGAGAGGTAATTTTTTTAATGCAGACATTGATATTGCTTCCTACTAATTCTGTTAAGTGATGTGGTAAAGAGACTATCCAACGATTGCTGTGAAAATTTATGTGATCAACACAAAAATGTTAGTCAAATATTTCAGCTTTTTACCTTATGACTCTGCTATTATTTTGCACCTAACTACAAAAGTGGAGGCCTCATCCAAGCTTACCTATTGAAATATGCCATTGTGGGATACACTTGGTCCCTTTATTCCTCTTGTAAAAATCAAATTGACCATCCTCAGACTTTCAGCTGGGTAAAAGCTGCAGCTACACTTTTTTTTTTTTTTTTTTTTTTTTTTTTTGTGTTTGCAATAAGTGTCATTAAGTGTGAATACATTTATAAAAATTTGTATTTGAAGGAT
The DNA here is from genome assembly GCA_013399225.1 of Rhipidura dahli. Lineage (NCBI taxonomy): Eukaryota > Metazoa > Chordata > Aves > Passeriformes > Rhipiduridae > Rhipidura > Rhipidura dahli. The sequence goes on along the minus strand of VXAC01002317.1, from coordinate 383,353 downwards.
ATCAAAAGTCAGACACTCATGGCTTTTGCTAGTTGTCACTAACTACTACTGTGGTTTGAACTTACTCTCTTTCAATATGATATTATCTTTATTAAAAGGAAATAATGGATTATTAAAATAGGCATATAAAAAATGGGAGGATACAAGTGTTTGGTAGAGAGTCAGTAGCAGCTTTATTCTTTTTTATTCCCATGGAAAACTTGGCATTTGTTCCTGAGACAAGGGATTTCTCTAATTATTATTAATAAAATGAAAGTAATAAGAGAGGTTAACAAATACATTTTTAAATAGATTTTTTTTCATCCTGCAAATGAAAACCAACACCAAAATCAAATGTAACTTTTGTACCCCACTACAACAGTCACTAGTTCATAATCTGTAGTGAAGAAGGCATAATGAATTTTTTTTCTGAATGAAAAGATTTCCTAATGATTGAATTATCATTTGTATTTCATGTTTTAAGAAATAATTTTTGTTCTTGTTGAGTGCTCAATGTCATCTTTCCTTTTGTTAGAAAGTAAATTAAATAACTCAAAGAAGCTTTGTGCAGAAATGTTTGCTCCTGTTTTTGGTCCCAGAATGCTGGGAATACAGATAGCCTCCTTTCTTTGCAACAGCAAGTGTAATAGCTTTGACAAGAACATGAGAAGGATAGTTGTGAGCAAAGACAAAATGCAAATAATATGGCTAAGGGCCCGGTTAGGGAACGACTGGCGCAAGTGTAAATTATTATTACCGTGTCAAGCTTTGCTGAAGTCATTTCAAGCTTCAAAATATTTATTTTGGAATTGATTTGAAAAAAGTCTGAAAAATAAAAGTGGGATATTTGCCACTACTTTGCTGATAATATGATATACAGAACAGCTCTTTCCTGGATTCAGAAGAGATAGGCTTGAACTGCTTTTCAGTAGATATTACAAAATGAGTGCTTTCCCTAAATGGGCAGGACACTAATATATTATAATGTACAAATAGCAAAATCTTTATGAAATAATTTTGACTTTTCTTTGTTCTCCTTTGAAATGACACAACAACTTAAGCATAAAAATCTTTGGGAGTTTGGCAAATAAGCTGCCAGATCTACAAACTGTAGTACTTCAAGAGATTTAGTTCATACTATTCATAATTTGCATACTTCTTATGAACTGTTGTCTAAATTTGGAGGTCGGTCCCTAAACTGTCTAGATAATTTTTTTTTTTGTCAGGCTTCTAATGTTTTAAAAAATTATAAGTCCTTACATCACAGTGGAACTCACGGAGTCCAGAGAAACCTGCTAGGCTGATTGAATGGATATGATCTGAAAATTCATGTTGGACCAGGAAGAGCACTAGCTCCACATCCAGTGACCCAGAATTTAGAGCAGCTAAGAACATTCCTCAACTTAGAACATTACTGATTATGATTTTAACATGGCTTCCCTGAAACCCTTGGTCAATGAGGATACTGGGCTTTTATACCAATTTTTTTATTTAATTGCAGGGCACTCAGTTCACAAATGAATTCTCAACATCCTTCGTTCTTGAGTTGTGTTAAGCCTAAGAGGGCAGTCAGTCTTTTCTTTCTGTGCATTAATGGTAGCAGACTCTGTTGGAAGCAAAATGATTAACGTGGAACTGGCCTGCAGGAGGACTGCAGTATGAACTTCAGTTCAGAATGACTCAGTAATGCCAAGACTTGGCTAATTGAATCTCACAGCTTTAGCACAAACTTGGGTCTGCAGTGAGTGTTATCGCTAGAAAGCTTGCCAATAAAATGCTTCACTTTGCCCACACTTGCAGGTGAACAGGAATATTGTGGAAAGAAATTTGAAGGTATTCAAGTAGCAGAGAAACGACTTAGTTTTTAGAAAGTCTTGAATTATTATTTTTTATGCTCTACTTAAAGAAATCCAATAATTTGACACCACCCTAAAGATTTGCAATACGTATAGGGCCCCTCGCCATACTAAGAGGGGGCCTTTGTCCAGACAAGCAAGTTTAGATCTTCATTGTTTAGGAAGTATCTGTTATTAAACTTCAGTGAAATATTTCCACTGACTTCACTGAGCAATGGAAGATGGCTAAAACAAGTAGTTAAGGTCCAGAACCTTCTGGTTATTTAGGCATCTTGATGTCATTGGTCTCTGTAGGAGCCATGTGTCAGATGTGCTGAAGGATCTGCAATGTGTCAGAACCACCTTTGAAAAATGACAGTAATGTCTGAAACCTTCACTCAGGGGATCTGAACATTAGGGTTACACAAATGTGATTACACTCCTTATCTTTCCCAAGCTGTTTAAAATGAAGTACGAAGGCCAAAAGAAATGAAATTGCACAAAGGGATTCCATTTCAAGCCCATATCCCATCAAGAAAAAAAGAAAGCAAAGACACAAAATAACACAGTCTGTTTATTTTTCCTCTTGTATTATCTTGAGGTAGAGATGCTGCCGGATGGTTGGCCTGGAGCATATCACAATGTATAAGTACAATGGTCAAGACATTTTTTACCTGCATCTAGCTCACAGTTAAGCTGCCAGTCCCTCCAGCCAGTGCCAGAGCTTTACAGACCTGCAAAACTTGCTTAGGCAGCAGTTTCACTAAGAAGGAAAGGAAAAAAAACCCCAGGAAGCAAAGAGTGTTTTGTTTAAAATAGGAGCACAGATCATATCCTAGCAGCACCCAAACCTACACTGCTGATAACACTGTCAGGACAGAAAAAAACAGTAATTTTGGGAGATATGGTTTAATTTTCCTTTCCAAAAAGCTCCAAAAGAATAGCTTAGGTACCTTCGTCCTCTTTATCTCTTGTGACAGAAAGCTTTGTGGGTTTCCAAGCCATTCCTACTGTCCCCCAGACTTTGTCAGTATGGGTGAGACAGCAGAGGTGGAAGGTACACAGAAGAGTGTTGACAGCTCTGCTTGGCTGTGTTATTTTTCCCCAAGTGTAATACCTGTGATGTCGCATTGATATAACTTCCTTTTCTCAGCACTCCTCCATTTCCTGAGCTGTCCTGACTGCCCTTCAAAACCACAGCCTGGAGGTAAATCATCAGTGTCTACTGGGCCTATTTAAAATAAAACTACCAGAAAGATGCTTCATGAAAGCATTCTGTATGGTAACGCCCTGCCAAAAATGGGCCATCCTACTCAAGAAACAAGCGTAGTCAAGTCTGACTACATTTCAAGAATGCAGAATTTTGATATTGCCCTCCTTGGTGGCAGATCCCACTTATCACAATCATTGCTTGGTTAAGTATTCAACATTCTGCAATCCAACAGCTCAGAACTAATACTGTTTTATATTAAACTGTAATCTAAATTATAACTGCTTCAGAGATCAATTCAGACTATGATTACAGGTTGTGCTACCCAAAATCAGTGATACAGGTGGTAAATTATCATGATAATGGTCTCCTGGTGCAGAGAAACAACCCAGAATATATTTCAGCTCCATTTTCATAACACTTTGGAAAATCCTTTTGCATGGAAGTGAGTGAATTCTTCCTGTTTTCAGAAGCATAAACAGCTGGTGACCTCCTCTCTCTCTTCATTATCATACAGCATTTTAACTTTAGCAGAGATTTCAAATAATTATCATAAAAATTATATTTATTACAGCACTGCAGAGCTGATTTGGAACTCGTCAGGTAATATGAACTGCCTTTTAAAATAAAGACTTAGGATAAGCCAACAGAAAAAAAGCTGTGAAAGCCATCTAACCAATGTTTAGTTAGATGCATTGTGCATCTACTGAATTAGACACATTTAGGTCTTTTTATACATCAAGAGGGAAAAAAGATAATTTAATGAGCACTAAGCTCCTGAGTTATTTTAGATAATTACTTTACTATGAGATGAATTGTGTCCAAGACTTTCTGTTTCCTTCTAGAAACTACAAGTGAAGTTGAAGGTCCTACTCTGGATCCAGCCACATTCATAAGATGAATCTCATCCACACTGTCAACCTAGCAGTACTTCTAAATGGTAGGCTTCACTTCAGGGTCAGTCCAGTCCAGCTGTGGAGAAAGGAGCACTGTTGTGGAACAACTAAACCCCCACAAAATCAGAAGTATTTATTCTGCACTGGGTGGTTTCAGTGGGAAGAGAAGGAGAGAGATAAAGGCTGTTAGTCTGATAAATCCATGTTCAGTGTTAGCTGGCTCCACAGTGTTTCAACTGAACTGCTTTCAACACCTGAGCAAGCACCAGAGCCTGCAGAGAGCAGAGCCATCACCATTTGACGTGTTGTAACCCATCTCTGCTCTATCCATACTGGTAAGGTAAATGTGTCCCTGTGTCTGTTTTCCAGCACTGAGGTGACTTGTGTGGGACAACCCTAGTTTTTATGCTATTATCCATATAACAACAGTGTTCCTTTCTAAACATGCAAACAACCTGCAACCCCTGCTCACTCAAATTCCCCAGCCTGGTGAAATGAAAGGGATTGCTGTCAAGAGGCCAAAATTATTCCTGAGACTTTCCATCAATTTGGTAACAGATGGAGCCAGGGTCTTGAGTTCATTTGCAGGTCTTACTCTCCATGTCCAGACTCAGGTATTCCACCTAACCTGCCCAGGATTTCTGTTTCAGCCCCAGTTGAACTGACAGGAAATTATTACAGTTGCTGCTAGACCTGCTGCTGAGCAAGAAACTGAAAACACATATTTTTTCCTAAAATCTCTTATGAGAATAAAACCCTTCATTGAATAAAGACTAACGTATACAGTTGCAGCTATTTGGTAAAGCAACAATGGAATGAAATCCTGTTTCTGATTTTCTTTCATGAATTCCTGCAAAAAATTTTAAACATATTAACAGCACAAAAATGTTTAGAGATAAATCTGTTACTTGATGAGGTCAGTCACCTCACAAGTAAGTCTCTGTCTTTAACACTAATGGTGGACACTGGGCCACCTGGAACCTTGTTTTGGAAGATTATGAGTATGGGGATGATAATCTCCCAGATGAATCTGAACTTGTTTGACTTGCTGCTCCACCTGGATGCACATGGATCCTCATGGGAGTTATTCCAGGGTACTGAAAGAGCTTGGTGATGTTATTGCAGGACCTCTCTCTATTATTTTTCAGTGATCTTCAGAGTTTGCATGTATGTCCCTGTGGAATGGAGGTTGGCAAACCTTGTTACACTCTTCAAGAAGGGTAAGAAGGAAGACCCTGGTAATTACAGGCCTGTCAGTCTCCCTTCAGTGGTAAAATTAAGCAGTTACTGACATTTACTGAAAAAACACTTGAGAGACAACACAATCTTTGGTTATAGCCAACACAGATTGAGAAGAAAGTCCTGCATAACAAACTTAATTTCCTTTTGTGACAAGGTGACCGGTCTAATTGATCAAGGGAAGCCAGAAGTGTGTTTTTTTTTATTTTAGCAAAGCTTTTGATACTGTTTCTTGTAGCATTTTTCTGGACAAGTGGTCTATTCTGCTTAAAGAAGAGAACAGGTGACCTCATCACAGTCAAAAACTTCCTCAAGGTGGGCTGTAAAGGGGGAGCTGCTGATCTGCTCTCTCTGGTGACCAGCGATGGGATTTGAGGAAATGGAATGAAGCTGCACCAAGGGAAGTTCAGCTTGGACATCAGGAGAAAGCTCTTCACTGACAGGGTGGTCAGTCACTGAAACAGGGTCCCCAGAGAAGTTTTCATGGCCCCAAGCCTGGCAGAATTCATGGAGTGCCTGGGTGCTCTTAGCCATATGATTTAGTTTTAGGTAGCCCTGTGAGGAGCAGGGAGTTGAAATCAACGCTCCTTGTGGATCCCTTCCAGTATGAGATATTATGAGTCCATGCCTTAGAAATCAATATGGAAACTACACTGATGTTCCAAGACTTAGGTTTTAAAAAGCCTCAAATATAAAAATGGGTTTCATGCTAACTCAATTTTGATAAGCCATTTACTCCTAACATTCTTTTGCCAATATGAATTTCTAACAATATAATACTGTTTTGTAATACTAATACATTTGCATACTTGCTGTGAAGGTGTTCCACTTGCTTATATTTAGCAGTGAAGTTTTAAGTCCCTGTATTATCCATGAACAAGGTGATGTAATAATACCAATTTAATTCTTCAGAAGACAGACACAAAATTGAGTGTGTTGCTGTCTGTGGAAGTGTTTATCCAATTTAAGCTTATTCTCACAGAGGTCATTTCAGTCTATTGAATAGCTCATAATGCACAAAGCAAGACAGACTTAACAAGGGAAAGAAAGAAGATTAAACAGAAAGAGAAGGATTACTTAAAGAAGATGTTCTGTGGTGAGGAGGAAGCTTTGAGCCTTGTAAACTGTGAGGTTTGACTTACAACTCAGCACGCTGCACTCGTATCACATATGTACATGTACAAATATTGGTAGCACTGAACTAGTGGCCATCAATACATTCTGACTTCACAGAACACTCAGTAGTAGAGTTTATAATGCAGCTATTTGCAGAATAATAGCTGAAGAAATGTAATCCTTAATTAAAGAACTTCAAAGCACATCTTTTCTACTAATAGGCAGCACCTGCAACACATGAAAATGATTTGTTGGGATTACTAGATTTTTCTAATGTTACAGGGACAATTGACTGCACCCATATGCACACCTAATGTGTGTTTCAATGAACAAATACATAGAATTTGCAAGGTGATACATTCATGAAAAAAGAGGGAAAATGTTCAGTAGTGCATTATAAACATAATTAATGATCTCAGAAGAGATCTACAACAGTGCTGGACAAGATAATGAAGATAGCAGATTAAATGTCTTTGGCCTTCAGAACATTTAACATAAAACCATTTGGTAAAAATTACCTCAATGACATAAATATATGATACTTTATCTGGAGCTGAATACCACAAATTTTTCCATTTCTATGAGTATATGGTTATGCCACAGAATGCTAAATTTTTTTCATCCTATTTCTCACACCTGCACAAATAAAATACAGAATTCACCATTCTTATTCTGCTGTTAAAAAAAAAAAAACAAACAAAAAAAAACAAACAGTTGGGTGTAGTCCAGATTTCTATATCTAAATCTGTCCAGTGACAACATAAATTATAGCACTTGCAAACAACTCTTACAGTATATTTCCTCAGACTGCATTCAATGTAAGGGCCTGGTTACTACTGAGGGTGATTCACATTTGTAAGACTTTGAAAACAGAGGAGCTCCCATGACAGAGAAGACAAATGGGAACAATAGTGTGTTGTGACTGACATAGCATTTACCATCCTATGCACCTAAGGGACATTAAAATTCACATTAAACCTTAAAAAAAGTTTCTGTGAAGAAAATACTTTTATTATTCCTACTTTAGAAATGAAGAAACTGAGGCCCGAAAAGAACAACCAATATTCTTAATGACACACAAAAATTAATGCAGCAAATAACTACAGATCTATAGTTTGAGCTCCTAAGTTTGAATCTTAGTTCAACACTTTGGGAAAAAAATATCACATGCTTCCTTTCATTAAATTACACCTTGTGTTATTATTGTTGTTGTTGCTGCTGTTATTAGAAGGAAAGTTTATTAGAGGGAAAGTAAGGTTTTCTCAATTATAAATGAAAAATTCTCCAGAGAATCAGAAATGATAAAACTAAAGTCTCAACACAGGACTGAAACCCCTGAAGCTACTTCCAAACCTTCAGGAAATTCTATCATACTATTTGTTCCATCCTGTAATAAATTACAAGCATGACACACAGTGACATGACAATTACAAGCATGACACACAAAGACACAATTTATAACTTAATTTCCATTTTTTCAAATATTCTTGTAGGTCATGCAGCAAATGGTTGAAAGCCAAGTTAGCAATTCCTGTAGGTCAGTACAGTTTAGCAAGGACAGGAAAAAATAGAAGCGGAACAAGTAAAACTTTCACAATCACTGATTTCTCACCTTCAGGGAAGGATGCTAGTGGCCACAACCACTGCTCAGAGAAGAAGTGATCTGCTACACAACATCCTGTGCACTCTTCTTGTGCACTCTTTGTTTGCAGTGAGTGGGAAAGATTAGAAATTGATCCTATAAATCAACAACTGGGACTCAGAAGCTGCAGCAACTCTGCAGCCTGATGCTTTCTAGGATCTGTTAGCTCACTCCACAAAGAACAGCCATTGGAATTTTGATGAAATATTAAAGTCCTGCTTTCTGTAGGAAGACTATCACTAGCTAAAGACAGACAGAAGGTGAACAAGCACTGTTCAAGTTCCCAGTGCAAGCTAGTTAATGTGGCTTAGTCCTGATTAGTAAAAGTTTGCATCCCAGCTCTTCTCATCAGTGTAAATTTCTAGATATCCTCTGTTACTCCAAAGAAAACCAATCTTTAATGCATAAACTCTGTATCTGCTTTCGTTCTGGTCCTCTCCATATGTCCCATCAAAGTCTTAGGCCTGATGTTAAACAAATCCTCACATGGAATCACATGCAAGTCTATTGATGGTAATAAATATGTTCTAAGTTGGGTTGCATTTGAAAGACAAAGGTACAACTTTTTCTTTTGAGTGCCTTCTGTTGTCTCTGAATGCAATAGCACACAGCAAAGAGGATGTTCTTCACTTGATGAAATAAACATGTAAATATCCAGTGTATTTAAGAGAATAAGAATCATCTAAAGTGTCTGAACAAGAACTTTTAACTTTACAAGAAGAGAATGTTGTGGCTTTTTTCTTTTCCTGGTGCAAAATCTGATGAGGTTAATGGTAGTTTCTGGCATGACCTGTCATATGAATTGCAGATGAATTTAATGGATTTATCTGCATTCATGTGAAAGGAAACTTATTAAAATTTAGGTCTTTCAATCTTTTAACACAAAAGTTATTGTGATTTTTTATTGTCTACTGAATTAGTCAGAATTTTGTCTGCTCTTTTGAAAAAAATATTTCATCATACACCTTTTTTTCACTAACTCATACTTACTGAGTGCTCTACTTTCATCCTTATCTAGATGGTTATCTGTGTGCAGTTACTAATTGTTTTTTATGACTTTATTGGTGTACTTCAGCTGAGAAGGCAGTTCAATACTTTGTGACTGACACAATCTATAGATTTATTTACCCCATATTTTCTGTTCTTTTCCTAATAAATGTTTTCAGAACAGTCTCTGCTGACCTAAATGCTTATTGCTTTTGTTCTGCTCCATTTCTTTCATCAATGTTCCCACTCCATCCATTCATGGTGCTTCATAAGGGTGTTTTTATAATAGTTTTTATTATTTATTACATTTTTTTAAAATTTCTTTTGTATTACCTTTATGCAGATGTACCAGGGTAAGGTTACGTTTAATGAAAACTACTTGTACTGCCAATGATTTTTTACATTACTGCCACTCTTATGTACATAACTTGCTACAGATGTTTATTAAAAAGGCACTGATAATTTCTGCCATGCATGGGAAGATTAAATTTTTTTATATATATAAAAATATGTGAAAAAAAATATTCTGGTTTATGTGCATCTGTGCTCAGTATTTCTCAACCAGTTTATACAGTTTTCCTGTATGCGAAAATACAGATGTTGCATGATATCTGGCTCACCTCCTCCAAGAAAAACACATTTCACATCAAATAGTCTGCAAGAAAAATATAGTAGTTTACAACCCGTGTCAACAAATAATGCCTTCCTTGGGGCATGAGTGTCAGAGCTAGAGCTTTGGCAGTTTTTTATTCTGTAAAGCAAATGCTTTTAAGCATGTCTCACATCTATTTCTATATAATTAAGAGAAACAAAGCAACACAAAATCATGAACATTATGAAATGCTAATTAAAAGTAATAGACACAAGGTAACAAATCAGCAATTCAAGACCATTTTTGTGCTTTGAACTAGTTGGTGTTGTCCCTCTAATTAACACCATGTCATGTTTTCATGCTTCATGTATTCAATTGCTCTGCCAAGTAGTCTTCATCCATTCAACCATTTCCCTCAGGGGTTAACAATTTTAGTCTCAGTGTATTTTGAATGATTGTGTTCATATTCTAAATTCAAAGAGCATTTTCTTCTTGCTTTGAGTTCTACATGAGCTAGCTGCCTTTTTTTTTTTTAAAAAAGATAAAAGGATACCTGTGGTTTTACCGAAGCTATTTAAATACCTGAAATTTTATTTTGCTAACTCATTGAGCTAATTTTATTCACATACTAGCAAGTGCTTTGGTCAGAGACACAAATATTTGCAGGCATACATGCAAAGCTGTTCTAACAGTGTTTCATCAGCTAGTAAAATATTCCCTTTCTTACACAGAAAACATAAACATTCTAATTTTACATAAAATGATGAAATCTTTTTCTGTCCATGAACCTGCATAAGAAGGAAAGTGCTCAAGGGTTTATGCACTCAATGAGATAAAAATGTAACAATATGAAACATCACAAGATGATAAAAATGGGAAATTAAGCAGACAAATTACAGAGGACAATGAGGAAATAAGATCATACCATTAAAGTATAGAATTGAATGTAATCTCAATAAGAGCATATGAATACAATGCCCACCAGAAGAGAAAATTCTGATCCTCGTACTCTTGCAAGGAAGGAAAAGCACGTTCAGTGTGAGGTTTTTCCCATGGCCAGGCAGGTGTTCAGCCATCTCCTGGAAAGCAGGGCTCCATCACATGTAAAGGGGACTAGGGAAGACAAATGTCATCACTTTGGAAGTCCCTCTCTTTCTTCTTCTTCCCCCAGTTTTATATGCTGAACTTGATGCCATATGGCCCCCTTTGGACAGCTGGGGTCAGCTGTCCCATCTAACGACCCTTCCAAGTTCTTGCACACCCCCAGTCTATTCACTGGTGGGGTGGGGTAAGATGCACAAAAGGCCTTGACTCATAGCACAGCAAAAACAAAATCATCCCTGTGTTATCAACACTGTTTCCAGCACAAATTCAAAACATAGTCTCATGCTGGACACTATGAAGAAAAGTATCTCAGCCAAAATCAGGATATGATGCAGCAGTGGAAAGAGTGCATATTATAGGGAGCAATATCCAGCTGAGTAGGAACAAATTTTTTCTTGTTCTGCTTTAGAAAGTTCAAGTTAAAAGAAAAAGGAAGGGGACAGGTAGGTGTACAAGAGGAGGAAAGACAGATGAAGGGAAAGAATGAGTTGAACTAGGACACCCAGAGGGAAAGTCTGGTCCACACAATTCTAGGCATCACACCAATGCGAAATATCAAAGTAGACTTACCTTTATGCTCTCCTGCAGCAAGTCACCCAGTATTCCTGGCTTTTAAGGTGGCACTGTCAGATTGGAAAGAATGTTAGGATGTATATGTCACTGTATACCCTACTCCATGAATCCATGTGAATATATCTCTTTGTCTAAACGCATGCATGTATTTACACCTGTATATATACATTTATGCAACTGTGTATGCATAATCAGTTTTCTCTCAGCTTCTGTAGAGTACAATTCCCATTATTAAAGGTGTCTAAAGTTAGAAAGGCACCTCCCTCTCACCACTAACTGTGGTGAAGGTAGATGACTAGTTTTAACTAGACACCTAAATATTTCATAGTTCAAATTAATTGTAAGCATATAAACTGAGTTCCAACTCTTAACTAGGCAAATTTTCACATCTGCATTTTTACTTAAATATTTGTGAAGTAACAGTTCTAAATTTCTGCTCAGTAGCTAGGAATGATTGTTTAGGATGCATGAATTTGCACTGCTGTAAAAAAAGAACCAGAATTCAGAAGCATAAGTTATCATTTCTATTCTTATGCTGCTGTTAACAAATAGATTGCTTCTGTTTCGTTTAAGTTGTTTTTGTATTAAAAGTGTAAAAAAATCAGCTATAGTGGTTTTTGGAATTATTTAGTGGAAATGAGATTAATTTCTTGCACAGATATTTTTTCCACTTATATGTCTTTATAACAAAACTTTGTGGTTTTTTCTTTCTTTTCCTTTTCTGAATATAATGCAGAAGTCTAAGTGCATATGTGCTATAATACAAATTGAGAAATGAACCTACAAAGGACTCATCATAGCATAGGAAGAAGTACAGGCTGAAGCTGAAACTGGACCATGATAAAACTGCGATCAACTCTTCATTACAATTCATCAAATTTTGTGATAACCGTATCAGAAATCAGTTGTCAACTGCTATAGATTTTCCAAAGAGTACACATATCAATCACAGTAAAAAAGAAAAATTAAATGGAAACTGAGCAGAAATAACAAGATAAAACTTACTGCTTGAACTGATCATTGCTACTACCACTTTAGGAAAACAAATGGCTGACAGCCGGGATTCTGCCTCCTGTTCTTACACCTTTATATGGTAGCCCTGCAGAAAGATGTGCCCTTTCCTGAGCACTGAGAAGGGTAAGGAAAGGAAAAGTTTTTACTGGCTAGACACAGTCCACCTCAAAGAACAAAGGAAAAAAAAAAAAAAAAAAAACAACAACAAATAATGCACATGCAGCACCTAAAGTGCTCTCCCAAAGGCACTGGAAAGACTTAAAAGTCACAGATGCTTTACCTTGATGCTTAACAGACAATGCTGACCAACTGTTGATGGCATAATGCGATAGGGAGATTGTATTTCTGCTTAAGGTTCACACATCTGCATTAGAGGGAAGACTTTGTACTACTGTACTAATTCTCATCAGTATCTGGCATATGCAACTGAATGGAATGCAGATAATTCCAAAACAGCTTCCAGAGTGTCCAGTAGTCCACATAGTGTAGAGTTGCAGCTGACAGCAATGCCAAATTGGCTCCCTAAAGCAAAAGAGAGCTCTATCTGCAGTAACCTCTGCATGGCCTCTTATATATAACACCAGAAATGTGCTAGATTAAATATGGAGCTGAAAACTTTTAGTTTTATAATAAAAGAATACAAATGTTTTATCTGAAAAAACTAAAATGCTTGGCAGATTGAAGAACTTCATTCAAAGATGTTTTAAATTGAACCAGAGTTTTGAGCCAATGAAATAATTCCATTTTGTCTTGGCTGTACTGCCCTATAGTACACTCGTCACCACTTTATTGTATGTAGATACTGTAGAAAAAGCTGAAGATCAGATGAATTCAAACTGAAGATGCAATAAAAATAGGAGTAAATGATGGGTTTGAAATCCCTGCAGTTCAGCTGGTGGTAGCTTGTCAGAAAATTGAATGCCACACCCTGACAGAAACAAAGCTTTTCTTAAGATTTGGCTGGAATGCTTTTATGTTAGTTTATTTTTTAATAGCTTGCCATAAAAACCCAAGCTAAAATAAATGTGTTATGCAAAGCCACAGAGACATCAAAACAAAATGGAAGCTGTTTATATAACAACTGCAGCAAAATTGAGAATGCATGTTGAATCAAATGTACCAGAGCAGGAGACAATTCTTTTGTGTGTTCAGAGAGGCTTGAAACATTTTTTTGAGTTAAATGTTCAAGCATTTGCACAACAACAAGTCATTCTAGATTTTAGAAATGTCTGAAGCTATTATTCTCAGTTCTGCCCCTCAAATTACCCCAAATTTTCTGTTTCATATATGTGCATCAGTGTCTTGCACACTGATAGGGACAAAAATAGCTTCATTTCCTACTATTTTTTTTAGTCTTTATTCTTTCCACCCTCATTGCAACTGAAACCACAAGGAGAAGTTTCTGCAGAAACTTTGTGACCCTTCATGCCTATTAACTGGTTACAAACTCTTGGACAACTAGAAATCAATTTTGAGGATTTGGGTGTATGCTTATTTTTACAGATAGCCATAATCACCACTAACTTCTGCAATTTTTTTCTCCATATCTTAGCTTTTTGTAGGTTGAGAAGGAGTCTAGTGGAGTCAATACTGCATTTAAAGTCACAATGGCTTAGGTAGAAGATCACTGCTAGAACTTGCAAATACTTATTTTATAAATGGGGATTTGCTGCACAACAGGTAGAGGAATGTGACCTGTAGGAAATTTCTTGTATATACATACCTTCAATAGGCAAATTGTCATGAGTACTTCCCAAAAAGATACAAAGATACAGAACTGAAAATGCTTTTCTTAGCCCTCACCCTCTCGTCTCATTTAAAGCTACTTTTGCCTAGAGTTTTATTTGTATTCTACATTCAAAAATTCCTGGGAAGAGATTTCATCCCATCAGCACTCCTTATATACCAGTAATTTGACCAGCAATAAAAGGAAATCAGTCATCTGGCCACTCCAGTGATTTGCATTTTAAAAGCAAAGAAGAGATGATTCTGACAAGAACAAAATAGTAGGTCTTCACAGAAATAAAATATAAAACCCAAAATATCATCATATGGACTGAGGTGTTAAATTCAGCTGGGTTTTTTGACCTTTGTTTTTGATGGTAGACTCACCAGTCCACGGCCCCATTGTGTACTCTTTCTCAGTGTTACCGGTTAGAAAGAAGTACCAGAAGCCTACTTCTGATGTCAAAGGGATCCCTTAACTCAAAAAGAGACTCACTAATTATCCTCCATCTGATTCTGAAATGCTCTTTTTCCTTCATACAAGAGTTGCAGGTTATAGAGAATCTGTATTTCTAAGAAGAATTTAGGCATTGTAAATGCTACTGTTTTCTTTAGTCTAATTTGCTTTTTGAACAGTTTGGTGTTTTTTAATATTTTAGTCAATATTTTTTGGCTTAAGCTTGACCTTGCAGACATCTTGCATATACACACACACTTCTTTCTCATCTCTCCAAGGAAAGATCCTGGCAAAATCATATCCTAACTGTGGAACTCCAGCAAATTATTAACCAATGAAATAAGGGTAATCATAATAAACCCGCTAAGTATAAAAAGGTTATGACTTCTGACAGATAAATTAAACCTGTAGATCTATTGACTGGGAAAGGATGGAGGTGCTGAGAAGACTGTGACAGGGAAAAAATGCAACTTGTCCATCCCTGTGACAGACTTACCTTGTGGGCATCCAACTCCAGCACAGCCATCTGTGCTTCTTTTTATTCACAGCTATTTCCTTTTTGGTCATTGTAGTGTAGTAGTTTCCAAGTGCATTATTTTATCACTAGAAAGGGTCTTCAGCTTTTTCCAACACGTGGACCACATTTTCAGGAAGTGATCGTCTAATGGACACTTTCCTTAGCTATGATCAATTATCCCTGTAAAAAACTTGTCCTAAGGTTGTAAAGAGGTTAACCAAGCACATATGCAATTGAGGTATACATGTTTTATACTCATAGAACCAGTCAGCCAGTCACTGTCTGATTCTGTTCATTGTTTTATCTCTTGCTCCTATCTGCTCTATTTCCTTCTCTTTCTTTGTTCCCCATGTCCTGAATCTGCAAATCTCTGTCTCCCCTTCATTCTTAGGGTCTTTTGTTTTTTCTCCTCAGCCGGAGAATTGGAATAAAAATAACTTTTTCATTCTGCCTTCTATTGTTTCATCTGTGTTGTGCCAGAGCTTCTGATAAATAAACTACTTGAATACATGGAGGAAAAAAGGCTTAAAGGAGGACTTCTCACTGTGCAGTTCTCTGGATAAAAATGCTTTAGGACACTTTTTTCTGAGTGTTTATTTAAAGATAATAAATTATGTTATTAAGGAAACAAAGCCATCAAACCCGCATTTTCATTACTCTCTCAGTGATTTTATCTGAGTCTTCAGACTACAGGTAAGTACTATGTAACTCCAAGTATATAACCAAGTAATTCAAGGTAAATATAGTAATGATTCTCTCACAGCTTAAAATGAGTAATTCTCCTTTGTTCAAATCAGAGCAGGAGTCTTTCTCAGCTGCTTTGGGGGAACTAATCTCCCCTCGCTGGTACTCTAGGGAGCCATATTACAGTAGCTCTCTGAGCTGTCACTAGGTTCACAGAACAGGTTCTGCCCAAGGCATGAACAAGCTCATGGGTCAGGCCCTGGAGCTATAGGTTACGCACAGTATGAAATGCAAATATGACAGCAGAGCATGTTAGTTCTTCCATCCCAAGGAAAGGGTTATCATATAGACTCACAGACTATTAAAATGAGATGAGCACAAAGGATTTAATAAAACAATACAGATACGTGCTTCAGAAAAAACTCCCCAATGGTTTGGCTATGGATGTGTCAGAGGGTGATCACGGCAAAAAAGATTTAAACCAAGCAGAAAAGGTATCTGGCAAACACATTGCAGAGGATTACTAAGCAACAGGCAGAGCACCATAACAATTGTGGTGAGAATGATGTTGAATTTCTTGATGCATGCCCAACCCAGCTGTGTGATACCTGTAGAGAGGGCCTGATGTGTTTTCATCACTGCACCCTCTTCATGCTGGCTGTGCAAACTCTAGCCTCAGGGTCTGTTCCTGTGAGCTCAAGCACTGAGCTGCACCCCTTTTGTGAACAAAAAGACTTAAAAAAACTGTAAAGAAAGCACGAAGTACACCTCATGGACAATAAAAGAACAAAAACTAAAATATGTTAAAACAGATATTATGTATAGATTAATACTTACAGAATCTTTGTATTGAATAATTAGGCTGCATTTGTGATTATATATGTGTTTGTAACAACAAACATCTATTAAAATATTATATTTTTATATAAAGTCATGCTTTTTCATCTAATTCAATTGTATGTGAGTAGGCAAGGAACTATAAATTGTTGACAACTTTAATTCAAAGAAAAGTACTTTTCCATAGCCACTGCATACCAGCTCATTTGTAACCATTCCCACTCATTTGTAACAGTATGATACCATGTTCTGGGAATTAGTTATACTACAACATGATACAGAAGAATATATTCCAAAAAAATACTGGACAAAAATCTGTCCTCACCTCTGCAGTCGTGAGTAAATAAGACAATCTCATCTGGTGTACTTGTCATTGTGGTCAATGTCATTATTAATCACATCTATTCACATAATTTATCACATCTACAGAACATTATATTTGATTTGGATGCTATCCTAAAGGGTTTTCCTTTCCCTTTTCCTTTTGTTAGTTCTGTGGTTGCTGGTCACAAAATAGTCCCACTTCTTGCTGTCTTTGCTTTGTGTGGAAGCAAAGGCTCTGTGGTAGCTCTGAAACCTGCTGTGTGCATTGTGATTGTGTCCAGCAGAGGTGTGACTCCACAGACCTGTCCATTGAGCATGTGCTGCACTATCTAGAACAGGATGCTAATTAAAAACCCATTATGGGTATGCCCCTTGATGTACAGGTGCATAAGACAAGAAACTTAGTATTTGTAGTTTCCTACTGAAAAAATATTTTGTATAATACCAGAAACTTTAGAAGTTCACTATCTAAAGAGGAGAGAATGCGTAGAAAGTGTGATTTAGAATCACAGAAACATTTTGGCTGGAAAAGACCCTTAAGGTCATCAAGTCCACTCACAACACTTTCAAGTCCTAAGCACCATGCCTACACATATTTTTAATACTTGCAGGGTTGGTGATTCAACCACTTTGCTGGGAAGCCTGTTCCAGTGCTTGACAACCCCTTCAGGGAAGAAATTTTTCCTAAAGCTAATCTAAACCACCCCGGCACAAGTTGAGAGTTTTTTCTTATCCCATCGCTTCTTACTTCTGAGAAGAGAGAGACACTCACCTCACTTCAACCTCCTTACAGGTAGTTGCAGAGAGACAAAGTCTCCCGTCAGCCTCCTTTTCTCAAGACTAATTTACAGACTGTCATAAATGAGGAGAATATTGTCTAAAAGAGTATTTAGCTTCTCATGCTTATGCAACACCAAGAATTAAATATATTTATTATTGTACACATAACAAAAATTACACTTATCTACTGTCTTTTTCAGAAAGGAGTTGGAGTTTTTATCCAGAACAAAAAGAGTTGGATATTTCACCCTTTGAGTTCATTCTGTGTGAGCCCCTTCAAAAGCAGCCAGTTAACAAGCCTTGGGAGAATTATCTACAGGAATAAGAGCAGTTCAGAACTCTCTGAGAACTCCAGGAAGACCAAGGTATTACTAGGGAAAGTGTGTGACCATCTTTTGACAAGTAAGGGAAACAAAGTTGTGGTAGGCCATATGTACCTGAACATTACACAATGTTTTGTAGTTTGGGATATTTTGGTCAAAACATCCATCACGAAATATTGGAGTAGTCTTCTTTCTCAGAACATGGTGACCCATGTCATTACAGCATCCATAGATAAGCACACTGGTTTGAAAACAAACCAGTAGGAGATCACAAGTCATGATTAAAATTAATAGGAAAAATTAGAAATAAGTGAAACAGTATAAGGAAAAAGCACAGACAAAGTCAGATACAACCTGACACCCTATTAGGGTGGTAGCATCAGTCCAAATGAAGCAGTTCAGTTGAAGCAATGATCCAATAGAAGGTCTGGTTTCCAGCTGAAGGTCAGTGGTGGCTCTTGTCCTCTGGTCACCCAGCAGACAGGGCTGAGGTCAGGCAGTTCCAAGGGCAGCTTATATCCAGGTGGGAATGCCCGGCTCCCCCCTCCTGGGTGGAGCATCTCACAATAGGATGAGATAAGTCCATGAGTCATGGGGTGGTTTCTTGCTGGCCCATTGTCTGTTATCAGGGGTGGGTCATTAGCAGGTGATAACAGCTGATGGCCCACAGCTGGTGGTAATAGAATACTTAAATACATCTATTGCAACCTAGGACAATGTGGAAAATCAAAGACAAGATGTATCCCCATTCAGGAACAGAGGCATAAAGCTTTAGTGATATGGACTCAGTTCTGGTCCCATATATTGGGATTCCTGTCTCAGGTATACTTTGGAAGCTCCTTTCAGAAAAACATAGGAATGGAAGCACTGCGTCTTGCAGTGCACTGGTTACAATAAATAGAGTTAAAAATATGATTTGGTTACTTGATCAAGAATGAATGCAGCCTGAGGGCAGTTATAACAATGAATACTTGAGAGAAAACATAAAATCCAAGAGCCTAGACCAGGCCCTACATCAACATCATCTACATAAAACATTTGGTCTTTTCATAAGTCCACAGACACTTCCTTTCCTAAGAGAAGGAGCAGAACCTCTGGGTGGTGCTCTCATAGGGAGAATAGATGACCACACACAATAGTTGAACAATATCCTCATGACCTGGATGCTCAAGACAGAAAGAGATCTCACCAGCAGGAAAGATCAGCAGTGGAGTACCTTCTTCCCATCACATAATTGGCAAGATAGATCACAGGTGGTAACATTTACTATTCTTAATTTCTAGTAATATTTTAAAAATTTGCTTTTATTTTACTATATGACCCTTTCTTCCCATGAAAGGTTAGGGTTTTTTGAATGGGTAAAGAAGTATTTTCCCTTTTGTAAAAACAAAAAAACCCAAAACAAACAAATCCAAAACCCAACCAACCAATCAGCCAACAAACACAAAAATACCCAACCCAAAAATACAAAAACCCAAACAAAACAAACACCCACCACCCGCCTCAACATACAAATAAGGGTTACTCTATCTTCTTACTTCTCATGATGAGAACAGAAGCTTCTATTACTACTAGAAGTTTTTCTATTATAGGCTCCCTGAAAAAGGCTTTTTAGAATTGAAAAACCTCTCTTGGAATTGTCAAAAAGATTAGATTTTAAATTCTTTTTCCATTATTTTGTGTAGCATTACCTTCAGGCTTTAGATATTGTAAAGAATTTCTCTTCGAGTCTAAAGAACCCCTTGACATTTCATACTGTCTATTTGTGTAAGAATTTATAAAGAAAGATGCCACTGCTTTTAAGCAGGAATACATCTGTTTCATATACAAGATGAACTTCCAGGTTGGCAGGCTGAAGAGAGATTTTATGTTCATTTTAAACTTAAACTACACAGAAAGCTGTTACAGAGTCAACCTGCAATAATTAGATGAGGGAGCTTGAGGTTGCCACACAGATCTCTGTCCTGTTTTACATTAATTTGCTGCTGTCATAAAGGTGGACTTAAGATTTCCCCACTTCCAGCAGCTTGTTCCTGTTTTCCCACTGCTATGTGCCATTCTTTCAGTTATATTAGTATCACTTTTTGTGGTACTGAAATATAATTGGAACCATTTTAGTTACCTTTGTGAAAAAAAACCCCAAACCTAAACCAGAGATTAGCCCAAATATAAAATAAGTAATTGGGAGGAGATAGATCTCATAAACTAAGCCAAATTCCAAAACCAGTATTATTTTGGGTGGCATCCTAAGATGCAGTATCATGTTGCAGCAGCACTGAAGATTCCAGGATCACATTTTCACCTCAACTCTTTACATTTTCTGGTGATACATATTTAACATTGAAGATGCAAAGAGAAAAAAAGTACGTTACTGCAGACTGTACATTATCCTGCTGTGGTGGATTGAAATGGTTTGCCTTTTCTTAAATGTGCTTCCCCCCAAAGGGGCACAAGCTGAGGGGCTTAGCCACGCCCTGTGGTAGCTCTGCTGGTCTGGCTGGATTTGCTGGTGTTGGGCACCCGGGAGCCCCAGTCTGCCTTCACAGGGGCCACCCCTGCAGCCCCTTTGCTGCCAATGTTTTGTCACCAACAGATAACATAGTTACCCATAAGCTAGTGGGATTAAAAAAAA
>VXAC01002317.1:241784-362851 GCA_013399225.1 Rhipidura dahli | reverse complement strand
AAAAAAAAGGAATAAAAGAAAAATAGATGAAAAAATAGGTTGGGAGGGATTTTCTTTGTTATTGCAAATTGATGCTTAGCACTATACTGTCAAAAATACTTAAAATGGTGAACTGAGTGTAAAGACCTGACAGGTCCAGAGGTTTGGGGTTATTTCAAGTGTTTTTTCACTCCATCTTGTTAGTAATGCCATTTCTTTTGTCTCTTGTGCAGTGCTATAACACCACTGATTCCTCATAAAAAGGATTCCTTTCCTCATTACAAGCTGTAATGGGCTTTAGACTGAATTTTTCTCCCTGTTCTATGTAATTCTGGCTTGTGTTACCTGGTGGGTATGGGACCCAGAGAGCTACTGCATGGTCTGTGCTCTAACAGCCATCAGCAACCCATCAGCAAGAATAGTAAATGTGGCTTTGGCAAGTAAATTCTGCCCCCTGACTGCAATAGCCACTGTTATTTTAATGCAATCACAAGACCAGAGGAATAAGGATTGGGACAGTTTCTCTGGCTCTTGTAAGACAAGCTGCATATTAATTATTTACAGCAGTATAGAATTAACCTCTTTGAGTTACTAAACTCCAGATAGTGAAAATCTTCAAATCACCTGGGGTAAATTGAAGACTTTACCTAGGGGAAAAAGCCTTATAAAGGCTGGATGGGGCTTTGAGCAGCCCAGTCCCATGGTCATATTGGCATGGCACCCCATGGCAGGGGTTGGAACTAGACGATCTTTAAGATCCCTTCCAACCCAAATCATTCTATGATTATATGACTCAATGACAGCAGGAAAGTGTCTGCCAACTATCATTTTGATTTGTTTTTCTAATTTTCTAGACTTTAAATATCAGCCTTAGCTTTGCAAAAACATCTTCCTCCTACTTTTAATGTGTATTGCATTTCCAATTCCTTTTACCATAAAAATATATTTTGCATTACACAGCTCTTCTTTTCACCTTTATGGATCAATTAGGTTATGCCTCTTCTGCACTCCCAGACAAGTGCCAGTGAAGCAATTTCCAAGCAAACACAGTAGTTAAGAGTGCTTGGCACTTTCCCCAAGTGTTGCTAAAAAGATAGATACAGGGGACCTCAAGAAAATGAAGCTGGGTAAAATCTAATCTGCCTACAATTAAATATTTTGAAGCTAATGAGGTCAGAAAACTGGTGTTAGAAATTTACTATTTATTATCCTAGTGATGAATTAAGTAAAAAAGGATAAAAATGCAAAGACTTCATACTCTAGGAAAAAAAAAAAATCAAGTAATCAGAAAAATCCCAGAGCTGAAACAAAGATAATAACTGATTCCAATCTACTCCAGTATTCTCTAGGATCAAGAAAAAAGAAGCTTCAGCCTGGCCAATGTTAACATTTAAACTGCAAGAGTTGGCCAATTTAATACACTTAAGACTATTCATTAAAGTCACATGGAACTTTTCAGTAAAATTTCTAAATATATGCCCAAATTGTACTTCCAATCCAATAATTATTTAATTATCCATACAGAAAGGAACAAGTTAGTATAAACGAAGAGAGGATACCTACCCTCACAGCTAGTAAAAAATCTGGCAATGGTGTTCACTGAGCTATGGAAAAAAATGCAGAAAAAAAGGTCTTTAACTTTTATTTCTCACATTGTAGATAAATATTCAGATCCTCTGATTACTGGAAATGTCAAAGTGAGTTTCTCTTTCACTGTAAAATGCAGCCTGCACTGGAAGAGTTTCATGAATTTATATTTCCTAATGGAAGCCTTTTTCACTGTGAAACTGATAGTGTATTTTAGTTCAGAGCATTAAGCAAGAACATGTGACTTGCAGCATCAAGGACTATTCATAAAGAATACATCAGTTGTTTGTGGAATACCTCAGCATTTACAGCACTAGCTGGGTTTTGGATTCCTACTCTACTTCATATATTATCAGCACCGAGTTTCTCAGAAAAGCTCTTAAGAAGTATTTATGTGCCTGACTTCTAAATCCAACCTTTCTGGATCCATTTACTATACAGTTCGGAGCTTCTGAGGGCAACTTCAAGAGCAAAACAAACTCATGTTTTAACTTGTCAGTGCCAGAGTGCCCTCCAGCCTAGTTTGAGTTAACTCTCTCTGGAAGGTGGCACTTAGCTGACACCCCTGAGACCACGTTCCCTATAACCAAATCCCTCCGGATTCACTGGAGATTGATAATACTTACTGGACTTCCAGAAATTATGTACTAACAAATGTTTTCAACTCATTCACTTCTTAGTGAGTACTGGTGATCTATGCCTCCCAGACTCAACAGGCAGATTTATCTCCGATACAGAAAAGAACCAGTGTAAAAGGGCTTCTTTCAGAGCAGCTTCAGAGAATCAAGGGGGTAGAAACAGCCTGAACACAATCACAGAGAGAGAATGGAGCAGGCTGGGTTTGACAAGAGTTGTAGCAGCTGTTACAAGTCAGGGATTTGGAAGGATTGCATCAGGTGGATTGTCCTCAGTTTTAGGGGTGTTGTAAGACTGCTTGGGGGAAAGCGTGGCCTGGAACGATTATGCCTAATGCTAAGCCAGAGAAATCCTCTCTTCACGCCACTGCACTGGAGTGTCCTTAGGGGCTGCATTAAGAACTGACTGTGCCTGGGTAATTTATAGATGTAGTTTGGTGTGACCTTAATACCAACAGAGAACTAGAATACGCAATCTAATTTAATTTTGAGTCTTGTACAGACTTCGCTGTAGACAAAGAAGTGTAGTATTTAGCTGGCAAATGAGGCCTAAACCTGTGGAAAATCAAATCAGTGATTTTCTTAATGCCATTTTCCACTTCCCCAGCGACCTTTATCTGATGGTCTAAAAGCACTTCATAAAAACCTAACATTTCTTACAACCAAAATTAGTTGGAAGATTATGTTATTTTGTTTCTTTCCCCATGGAAAATGTTGGCTTCTCTATGAAAAATTAAAAGCTCAGAAACCTGCTGACTAAAAACTTTTAACTTGAAGCAAAAACTCTAGGTCCAAAGATGTTGTAGATTTTTGGTGAAGTCATATCTACAATCCCTTATTCTCCAGTTCTCTTGTGTGGACTGTGCTTGGTGTTAAAACTTTATCTTCTGTTCTGCTCCAAGTTCTCCACTTCCTCTGAATAAAGCTCTAGGAGGGTCTTGGGCATCTCTGACTGTGCTGCATGAGAACAGAAGTGATAAATCATGTGTGGAGCCACTATTTCATACTCAGAACCACTTTTCACTTTCTCATGAGCACAGCTTCCAGATAGCTTTTTAAGTTATTAGAAAAATTCCTCATAATTTTCTAGTTGGATACCAGTGGTAGTAGTCAACAGGATTATAGTGACTCACCCTACATACCTCCAGAGCATCCTTGAGAAAAGTGAGGCAGTTTTTGTAAAACATGCTATGTATGTTTTCTGGCTGATTATTACAGCACTTAATCCTTCGGCTCCGAGGGAATGAGGTGCAATGACTGCCATGAACTATCATTTTATGTGACAAAGGTCTGCCAGCCCAATCTCTCACTTTTACCACTCTGCCACTTATGGATGTATAGTCTGGCTTATGTCTAGCCTACGTCCAAGATCACTGCAACTCAGAGGTGAAGACAGAAATAGCCTCACTATGCTTATCAGATACACACATTCCACCATTCACATTTTAAGACTGATTGTGTGTTTTGTGTAATCAGATTAAAAAAAAAATAAAAAATGCAGAATTGGAAAATGCTGATGAATAAATTACAGAATAGAATTGAATGGGACTCCTCAGTCAGAAGGAACATACAACAATCATCTAGTCCAACTCACTGACCAATTCAGGGCTGACTAAAAGCTAAAGTACATTATCAAAGCCATTGTCCAAATGCCTTTTAAACACTTGACTGGCTTGGGGCATTAACCACCTCTCTAGGAGACCTGTTCCAGTGTCTGACTACCCTCTTGGTAAAGAAATGCTTNTAAATTACAGAATAGAATTGAATGGGACTCCTCAGTCAGAAGGAACATACAACAATCATCTAGTCCAACTCACTGACCAATTCAGGGCTGACTAAAAGCTAAAGTACATTATCAAAGCCATTGTCCAAATGCCTTTTAAACACTTGACTGGCTTGGGGCATTAACCACCTCTCTAGGAGACCTGTTCCAGTGTCTGACTACCCTCTTGGTAAAGAAATGCTTCCTAATGTTCAGTCTGAACCTCTCTTAATGCAGCTTTGAACCACTCCCATGTATTCTATCACTGAACATCAGGGAGAAAGGATCAGCTCCTCCTCTCCACTTCCCCTCCTCAGAAAGCTGTGTCGAGAAAACAGGTTACCCTCAGCCTCCTTTTCTCCAAACTACACAAGCTCAAGGTTTTTAGCTCCTCCTCACAGAACATTCCTTCCAGTCACTTTCACTCACCTTGCTGCCCTCCTCTGGACACATTCAAGGACCTTCACAACTTTCTTAAATTGCGGGACCCAGAACTGCACCCAAAATACTGAAACTGTGTGCTCTGGCATTACCAGAATTATCTAGTATCTGAAAGAACACCCAAAAATAAAATTGAAGGAATCATTACAAAAGTTATTCAAAGCCCACAAAGAGGCTGATGAAAGGCATTAAAAGAATGAGCATAACTGAATAGGTGACTTAACATGGTAGAAAACATGGTGATCTGCCAGGAATAGCACAGATGTGAAAAGAAAGGAAAATTGCCAAAGAGGTTAAAATAAATAACAAAGGGTTTTCTTTTTTTCTTCAAGAACATATTGAGCAAGAGGTCATTGGAAGAATTCTAAGAGCCAGCCTGGGTAATTCATTGACTGAAGAGACAGACATAACTAAAGCACAATCAAATGAATTCTTTGCCTCTGTGTTCACACATAAGGTTTGGGGATGGATGTCAGAAACAGACATAAATTTCCCAGGAGAGTAACAAAAAATATCGAAGGAGGTAAGATTCAGCCAGAACAGGTGATCAAGGAATTAGAACATCTGAAGCATAACAGATCTCCAGGACCTGGAAATATCCCCTAGACTTTTCTAAAGAGTTGCAAAATAATGGGAGAAACATTTCCAGACGGAGCTGAAACCTTTTTGAAAACAAGGACAACATGACTACACTATATGAACAAATACAATTTGGACTAAATAAGGACAAAACCTGCTTCATTCTGCTCCAGTGAGTGTGGAAAGTGCAATCACAGCTAAATCAGCATGGTATTCCCACAGCATAAACTCTGTGAAACCACTGTAAAAAGGAATTTACTCACTCAGAATACAAAAACCATTTGAATTTTTTAGGATTTTTTATTTCTTTTGTGTTTAGGAGGAGTCATGCATTTCAATTCAGTAAGACTTACTGAGCGTAGGATTCAACTGACCAAAGGGAGATTTCTTCACCTGTGTTAGTTTCTTGCTTCTCAGTAAATCTTTTGTTCAAACATGAAGGCAGGGAGTGTTAATCAGACTGTGCTTAATCAGAATCTGTCTCTTCAATCAGTAAATTCCATCTTAACTTGCTGTTGTGTCTGAAATAGTCTACCTTACAGTCAGTGAAAAAAAGGCAGGTGCTTTTAGGGCTTGAGTCCAGTCAGGCTGGAGCAGACAGCTAAAATTGGCCAGTTGAAGCACACCTGAGGAGTGTGTCTAGTTCTCTCCCTTGTCACTGACTAAATTTGCAGGTAGTAGCTGACATGTACATACTCACATTATAGATGTCTGAAGGTGGGCAAGATAATTCCTCCTGCAAAAATTTTGCAGCTCTATAGTCTTTCATGGGCAAATGTTAATTCAGCCAAAAGCTATTCCTCTATTCTTAGATCTTGCTGATGTGGTTCCTCACCCTATTCTATCTAGGCTGTGAAAAATCACAAATTTCATACTTAAAAATGGTATTAGCATGTAATAAAATAGTATTTTAGGGAAGCAGCTTCTCATCATAGATCAGAACTGTTAGAGTGGGAATCAGTGACAATGTCTACTCCAGCCATTTTAAGCCTATCTGGTAACATGTTTGGGTGCAGTTCATTATTATCTATGGTAAAAAATTTTAGAACATTCTCTGGCATGAGTCTGGTCTTCTCCATCTAGCAGTTTTTTGGAACAATTCACAACTGATTTACCTGCAATGTCTATGAATGCCCCTGAACTGGTGAGTACAGATAGCCAGAAAAATCAGGCTACATTATGGAAAATTACATTTAAACAAACAATGACAATATTATTTCATTTGGATAGAGGCATTGATGCAGATTATGTTTGGCTCTCATTTCATGTGGACCAGCTTTAGCAGTGTCTTTGGAATGCAACAATGGGAACATCCCCTTTTATTATGCAGCACAAGCTGGTGTCTGCTGTGCTTGGGAACTTCAGAAGGGTCACTGTTACTGGGTCACTCCAAAGGGCGTATTCAATGACAAGAACAAAGGCAAGATCCAGATTATAGTGGACAAAGTTGGGAGAGTGAAGACAAAGCAGTGGGAGTCAGCAGCCAGTGTCTCTTTTTTTCTGCCCCCCTTCTGCAGCTTCCTTTCTTATATTTTGTGAGCTGTGTATCCACCCTGATGGCTTTTCATTTCAGCCACTCTATTAAAATGTTCTCCATTGTTCATCTTCTGTATGGAAGTGAGTGGAAAAGGATTTCCATGCTCTATAGCTCACACTGCATCACTTCTGTGTGTGCCCCAAACAAAGATCAGTGTACCACGGAATCTGCATAATTATGTCCTCTTTGACAGTAGGTTAGGGAGACAAGGCAAGCTTTCCTTGTCTCAGAGGAGCAGCTTGAATGCAGCACACCACAAGCATGGAAACAACTGCAGGCTGTGTATGTATTTTTCATGTACACACAATACAATATGCAAATTGGATTTTACCTGATGTGCCACCAAAGAAAAAAAAGAAAAAACTTCAGACACAAACAAAGAAAAAAATCACAGTCACATTTTTCATAAAATCAAATACTCCTATTCTCTGTTGTTTCAGAAATTTAAGAAAACAAAACTGTAGTTTTACTTTTATGAAAGCAGTTCTCTTTCTTTTTGGTATTTAAAACTTTCTCTAGCAGATTCACATTTAGAAGGGAAAGGGAACAGACATATAGAGGAAACTACTGGTTTTTTTTCAATACCTCTTTTCAAAAAATACATATAAAAGAAGGATTTCACTCTATACAGCCACAATGGAATGCTACAAAAAGCTCAGAGGCAGGATATCCATACTGATAGGAGGGGTCCTACAGCCAAGAAGTACATCTTCATAGAATCCTCAAAGTACAATTTCAATGTTGTTGCTAGCATGTACCTCCAAAATAAATTTTTAAAAATAAAATTAGGTTTGTTGAATTGCCTTCAAATAGAAGCTGAAAGGTAAATACTTACCCTGAGTATAGTCAGTCTTGTAAGGCAGAAAAATTATGCAATAAATTAGATTTTAAAAGAGTCATATTCCTTCAAGATAATTGTTCAAGTACTTTCAGTGTAAATTCATCCATTATCCCTCTGAAGTACAGCTGAGTTTCATATAGCTTGGGGCTACAGAACTCTGATATGAAACCCAGACAGCTCCTGGCTTCTCTGCACGAACACTGGGGACACAA
The DNA here is from genome assembly GCA_013399225.1 of Rhipidura dahli. NCBI lineage: Eukaryota > Metazoa > Chordata > Aves > Passeriformes > Rhipiduridae > Rhipidura > Rhipidura dahli. Next base: position 355,278 of record VXAC01002317.1, on the reverse strand, counting down.
GGGGACTTTTCATAAGCAGATTTTCAGTTTGCTAAAATTTGCTGTCCTGCCCATCATCTCTCATAGACTCGATGTCATTTTCTGTTCATTTAGGGACCAGTCTTCATCCTTTGCGTGTGGATTCTACAACTGCAGAGAGTTCAAATAAAAGGTAACTGAAAGCCTGCATCTTCATCCTTCTTCCTACATCTCTCCTTATGAAACATAAGTATCCTATATTCACCTAAGTCAATAACAAAAGTCTTTTTTGATATCACAGGGGTGTGGTTTTGCCCTTTGAAAATATGAAAGTGCATGAAAATCACTTTACATGTCAACTATTCATCTCTTATATAAAAGTAGATACTAATAAATATTTTTTAGCATTGACTTGGAGAATAGTTTCATCTCACCTTTTGTAGGCTTTAGTTGGTAGCACTAGAATGTTGATCTTTTGCAGCTGTTGCAGCTATTCATGATTTTGGGTACTGGAAATCAAAGAGGAAATGTTTCTGGTAAACGTAATAAATAAAGGTAATGGTGCAAAGCTGTGAGAGGGTGCTAACATTAGTCTTGAGGAATGCACACCAGCAAAAAAACACTTGAAAAATCAATAGAAAGGTCTCACCTTTCTTCAGACATCTAAGTGAGCAATACTTTGAAGGGAAAGAACATAACTTGGAAAAGTCACTGTGATGGTCCTGCAGCTCTTTCAAGGGGAGATTTAAAACAATATACCTTATTCTGAAAAATTTTTTCAAAATGCGAAGGCCTTTTCATGTTTTCTGCTGCTTGAAGAGTCATGCTGAAGCACTTACAGCAAATGTCTGATGGATTTTTCAGCCAGTCTGCCATCAGTTCATATATTTTTAGCAAAGTACACTCGTGATAGCAAACTGTGCATAAACAAAGGAATTTGTTGCTCTCAGCGAGTGACTCTGCTGTCTGTTGCCTCACAGTGATATTTTTGGGTTTTGTTCTGGCTTTACCTGTAAGAACAGTAATGTGAGAAGTTTACACAGCAATTTGGCCTAACAGAATAAACAATTTTATTTAGGCTTTTTATCATTTTGGTTGTAATTGATTTTTCCTTGTCCCCAAATTGACACATTTCATAAAACGTATTTGTGAGACTGGAGCTGATACTACACCACTGAGCAATCAGGTAGTGAGACAACTCACACTGAATCTTAGCTTCAGTGGGAAAATGTTATGCAAAACACTTCACAAATGCAAGTTCAGAACATCTCAATTTTGAATCTTTAGCCACTTATGATAGAAAAAAAAATTAAAAGAGTTTAGGCATCTGATATCCTAAGAAAACAAGTGGAATGGAAAGATTGGTGTTGAAGTACCTTTAATTCTTTGTGCAGGAGATTTTAAGAAAAATCAGTGAACAAAAGGATCATAAAAAGCTAGTAAAAATATTTTTAAATGCTTTCACTCCCAGTTAATTTGTCTTGTTTGTTCCATCTTCTGGTTTTTTTCCCCCCATTTTTTTCCTAATATGTCTTAAAATCTTCAACATTTTATGTCAAACTTAAAGTATTCATTAGGGATCCTACCGAATAGATTTCTGTAGGATTTGAGGAGACAAAATCTTTAAATTATTTTCTCTTACAGCCTTCTGTTATGGAAGAAAGATATATTTTGCATTTCTCGCATGGAAAAACTAAAGCATTGAGAATCTAATGATATCGTGGGAGGAGTGGGAGCTTCAGACAAGCCCTGCCTTTGCCTCAGATTTTGGCAACAGTTTAAATTTAAAAAATTATTCTGGCCTGCAAGTTCTTATAATGACAAATCACGACTATTTATAAAAATGGATTTTTATTAAACAGTCAAGAGATTACAGATGAAAGACCTTAATCAGAATTACTTACTACACAGTATAAAACTAAAAGGAACTACTAGTAGATCACAGCACAACATAAAACAGTGCATGATATTGAGGTACCTATATTAAAGACATAGTATTGATTAGGAGTCAAATGTAACTTACCACCAAAACCACAATAATGCACAGAGTTCTTTCACTTAAACCCTGGTCAGTAACCACAAAGCAGGTATCCCTACCCACAGGAGAAACTCCACACCTTTCCAGGGAAGGTGTAGATTTATGCTTTGTGGAAGTTTGGTGTTGCTTCTATAGTCATAAAGTGAGGTGTCTGCTGGTCAGAAACCCAGCCTATCTTTCTAGATCTCACTAGCAGTGAGATGTTTATTGGCATCTGGGAGATGCCAGACCAGTGTTAACCCCACGGCACCAAAATTACTCACTGTCAGACAGCTTGTCCTGTCTGAGTTATCTCACCGAGTAACGAGCAACAGATAAGCTCTTGGCAGGCACTGAGATGTCCTGCTACAAATTAATAGACCAAAAACATAATTCAGGCATCTAACACCAAATATACATGCAGTTCAGAAATCATCATTCCCAAGTTGTTATCCTTAAGACTCGCAGTCAGAATATCTTAGAAATTCCCACATTTCAATGATTCTTTACTTTGTGACCTTTAAAAAAATCTTCCTAGGTAACTGAAGCTGAATTTTAACACATTTAGGCACTCTAACATTTTTGAGCAACACAGCACCTAGACATTAAACAAAGCTATTTAGAGACACCAGCCATTCCTTCCCTTAAATTCCATGGGGAATTCGATTTACAGACACTCAAGGAGCAAGACAAATGTGCATATTAAAATTCTAGCACAGAGAACAGAACTTGAAAACAAACATAGTTGGAAGACCAAAGATTAATTTTAACACTGATATGGTCAGATTTGTGATTGGGTTTATTTGGGTTTTTTTTAGAGCTGGCTCTCAGATGTTGTTTTCTGACCTTATTAGTTCATCTAGTTAGGGAATAAATAAATACAAATTATGAAGGGTTCAGTTAGGCTCATGAGGTTTAAGCACTTTTGTCAGTTAGAACAAGGTGCATCTCAATATATTTCCAGTTAATTTTTTTAACTGCAGTTTTTATCAGCTCACAATAACTTCTATTACTTTAAAGGAATGTGTCGGGAGGTAGGAGTGAATGGTGGGGGTAGAGGGACAACATAATAGGGGAAGATCGATGGGATTTCAAAGGGCTTTTTCCTCAGTGAGGCGGCATCTATGTATTATTTTCCCAATATTTTTTCTTTCTCTCTCTCTCTCTCTTTTTCTCAGATGATCCTAAAGTCCCACATGCTATTACACATTAATTTCCACTTTAAAAATTAGGCTTTCAGAATGTGAACATGCTGTTCTGAGTTCACTGGGTTTTTTCCTAGTAATATTAATTTACACTTACATAGGCAATAATAATGTTTCTTAAAGTCCTCCACACTTTACATATTTTAACAGATTTTCTAAGTTAGTAACACAGCACACTTATACCTCATAAAATCTGAATCAGAGCTAGAGTATGTGCCTGCTTTTGCTTTACTGAAATTTGCATCTTTTCTGTTGGTTTCCACAAGAAAAGAATTTGAGGCCTAGCTGTGAATAAAAGAAATTGTTCTTCAGCCAGTACATCTCAACCAGTCCATAATAACCTGTTGGGGTGAGAAAAGTTCAGGCCAAAAGCTGTTGATTTCCCTAGAGCCAATCAAAATGATAGATGCAGTGGTGGAAGATCACAGCTGACTGGGTTTAGTCCTCTCATCACTAGCTGCAGATGGCACGCAATTTAGGGATGCCCATTTGGTAAAATTTACCAGTTTCTCTTGAGATCACACATATGGGTTTGCATTTAAAAAACAATTGTATCAGGAATAGCATTTTAAACAACAGATGTAAGTATTGACAGTGAAAGAATGCCCAAAAAGCAGAATATATCCACACCAGAGAATGGAGAGAACTTCTGTTATGCTTTACAGAACTCCATTTGACATTTTAACTTTAAAAAACAGAGGATGGAAAATGACCATAAATATCAATGAATACAACACTTGCCAAATATCGTAAATTATATATAAGCTTTTGTCTTTACAGTTTATGGCCTTCAGTCACTTGACATATTTTTTTTTTCCGACTTCGTATTTCAAAACCACAATCTCAAATCCTCACATAGCAAAGAACTGGCTTCAGAAGAATTATGAGTTGGACTGATGTGTTTGCTTGCTTTGAATTCTTGATTTAGCTAAAAGGAAACATGCAAACAGATTGTTTACTGTCATCTTTCCTTAATTCAGAGAAGATATTTTTGTAGTGTTTAGACTTTGACCAAATGATTGGTGCAGAGTTTCAGTCAGTTGCATGACTGAAATAAAATAAAATACAGTAATAATTAATCCTGCAAAGTTATCATTAAAACAGCTGTCAGGGTAGGTCATAATACTGAACTAAGACAGTTAAAGAAACACTTATGTCCACAGTAAAAATCCACAAAAAAAAAAAAATCTCCATGTATATGGCACAGCATTATAATCACTTTTGCAAGTAATCTGATTTCCATTTTTCTATTTAAGCGTAGTTATGGACATTTCCTGATGAGAAACACCTGTGTCTTCAACAGTGTAGGCCATTTTAAATCTCTCCATTCTTAACACTACAAATGAGAAGATAACGTAACTAAGAGGCTGGGTTTGAACATGTACCTTTCACAGTGATTAGTCTTCTACTGGACACAACTGTACGCATTCTTTTTCTCATTCTCCCAATTTAACAAATCTGGGCTATAACAAAACATGCTAATTATGACATCAGAAACCAATATTCATCAGTGACATAGCTTTAAAAATGGTAGGGTTTGGTTTGCTTTTATTTGTGAGGTAGAAAGATGGAAAATGAATGTTCTGCTACAGATTCAGTGAATGTGAAATTGGTTTTTACAAAGGAGAAAACAAAATTATCTCAGTGATGAAATATTTATAACACCATTATGAAAGGAAAACCATGAACAAGCAGTGATAGGACCTTTAATATTCTATAATATGTAGGTAAATCAGTTGCTGTCATCTACTTCTGCTATGCTGTTATGTATATTTCTACCTAAAGTATTTTCACCTTATTGCACTGACAAACTGCTAACAACTTTTGAGCATGCTAAGTCCTGCAAGTAGTCTTCATGTTCCTAGGCAGAGACAAAAGCACTCCTGTGGCAAAAAAAAAAAAAAAGAGCAACATGTAAAAATTTAAGAACAGTAAAAAATACTATTTATGACTTTAACTGTTTTTGTTGGATCAAAGCAAAAAGACGTGTTAGAAGAAATTATGGCTCCAGCGTTAAAAACATATGGACTTCTTAATCTAATACAAAACAGATTCTGGGGATCTTTACAGATACTACAATATAATCTGCACAATCAAGTTTTAAAAAGATAAATTTTTGAGAGAACAATAAAATTAATTTAATCTTTGATTCCACTTAGCTTCTTCTGTTGACACAAAATAAATAAGATTAGATAATGCTATGTGGTTCTTCTCTTTTTCTTTCAGGTGAGGTTGTTTTTTTCCCCTTCTTAAACACCTTTGGCCAGATATGCAGCTGTCAAGGACTGGATGAGACCACACAACCAGTCTTCAGAGCCTGAGGCTGGTCACTTAAGTGCTCTCAGACTGAAATAAAATCAAGTCTGTAATGCTATGCATTAGTCAGGCATAAGAAAAACAAATAGTGAAATTACAGTTAGTCAAAACTGTTAATAAAGACTGTGCATTTGTATTCACACAAAAATAATAGCATTTTATGAATTCTAGAACTTTGTAATATGGACAGCCTCAGAATGATTAATCTATACTATAATTGCTTTTTTTAATAAGGTGGTTAGGATATTTTGCAAAATATGAAAAGAATTGATGTGCCAGTGAACTTTTGAGCCTTTTGTTAATGAAGAATGATAAAATCAAAGTAAACAAACTCATTGTCTTGAAGGCACCAAGGAGTCTGGGAGTACCTCACAGGTCACGACAAATGGGGCACACCACAGACAAGGAGGCAAGATTCCTAGGCTTGAGAATCTTGCTAAAAATGCCTTTTAAGACTTGTTAGAAATGTATTCAGTTATGTCCTGAAATACATAATTTCCATGCCAGAAAGGGAGGTCATTTGCAAATCAATTTAGGAGGGAGACCTTGCAGGATAATTGAAGGAGCTGAAGGGAAAGGAAGCAGAAGAACAGGGAGAGCCTCTGTAAGCGTCCCTCACTACATCAAGGTCAACATGAAAACTAAATTTGCCTGTCTATGTCTAGGATGTTTTTGGTGCACAGCTGTTTGTGAAGGGAATAGCTTGAGCTTTTATTTGCTAGAAGAACTGGGATTACCTCCTTTATCCACTACGGTTGTACCCATCAACTTCAGTTTAGATTTTATTCTACCCTCTCAACTGGCCATATCCAAATGAGAACCTAAGTGCTTAAAGGGATGTCAAAAAAGTTGAGATACGAAAACTGCAACCACAGTTCAGCTTGTATCTGATTTCAGAGGTGACCCAACATCCACATACTCCACTGTTAGATGATCAGCTCTCCTATTTGTCTACAGACAGGTTCATCCTGCCTACATCAAGATGAAAATTAGGCACCTACTCATCTTAGGTATTCTCTTTAATGACATATAGATACCCACAGAAAACAAGTCAGATTCCTAAGCTTTAAATTCTTTGCACTAAAACAGATCAGTGTTAATGTAGCTGCAAAATTCATGTTAGATGTCTTTCCTATTATGTTCCAAAAATGGTTCCATTCAGAAGCTTTCTACAGAGCATGTGTAACGCATCCCATTAGGACTGTTTTCATTCCCAAAGGATGAGTCAGAGCTTCATCCTTAGTGTATAATGGGCTAAATAGCAGTATTCCTCCTTTCCCTAAAAATCAGGACATGTGAGCTGAAATTCTTTCAAGTCTGGTAACTTTCCATCACAATTCTTTCGTGACCCAACCCAAGGTCCTTAACTAATGGGATATAGTCTTTCTGAAATATTGGTACAGACATTCTTACTGTTGACACTGATCAGGAAGAAATTCAAGATTCATTGGCACCGACAGTATTTATTATATGTCACTTACACTTACAGCACCTCTTTTCATACAATCTTTTCCAACACGAGGCAGCAGTAATATGAGGCTGCTTAGCATCTTTTCATTGATTAGATCAATATCAGCATCTAGACTATTGTAGCTGTCTCTGTTAAACCAAGTGAAAGATGTTTTAAAGAGAGAAAAAGAACAACTTGGAAAATTGGTGGTGATAGGTGTAGCAGAAATTATTTTTAATATTAAAGATAGACAAAGGAAGATAAAATCGACAGAATTGGTTAAGAAATAGAAAATGTTAGGATTAAAAAAATGCCAGCACATTAACAGAGAGGTGCTCCAAGGTTTCGCATTAAACTCCATGCTTTTAAATACATTTTATTAATGATCTGAAAGAGAAGATTATCCAGTGAGGTAGAAAGATAACACAGAGTTGTCAGTCAAGACCAGAAGGTACTGCAAAAAACATGAGCAAAGGAAAACCACCTGCTATCTAGTTTTGGGCTTCCTGGTTTCACAGATGATAATTGCTTCAAAACTACCTAAATCAACAGTCAATTTTTTTTGAAGTTTATGCACCCCCTATAGGGCTCAGATAACATGATGGAAAGGGATGGGAAGACAGAGGCTACTCTGGCAGAAGTAGAAAGAATGTGCTGCAATGCATTCTCTATGGCTTGGGATCGGTTTGTGTCCCAGATGGAACAACAGAACTCTTCAGACCTGGGAAAGTCTGCAAATAAGTCAGTGAAATACTTGCATCAAAAATGTCACCAAGCGATTTGGAAGAATAGCATGATAATAATGCAGTAAAAGCTATGAAGTCTTTCCATAAAACAGTAGTGTGGTCTTAACTCTAACAAGTGCAGTAAAAATTATCACCCATCAGAAAGATTATTTGGGAATTAAAGCAAGTAGAAGAAAGACAACAATAACCAGAATTCAGAAAAAAAAAACCTAAACAAAAAAAAGGTAAGTTTGGCAGAGGAAGGACAATACTGAAAACCAGCAGACAATTGTCTTACCTATTAAATTTGTGTCATGGGTGCACTAGTATGTTTTAATGGTCTGGAGCAGTCTCACCTGGCTGCTCCACTGCCACTTTGACCACACACCCAGTAGCTAAAATCCGGCTCAGCCTTGGGCCTCCAAACGCTGCCTGGGCTATGGGTTCCTGTCTCCAGCCCTGCCAACTGGATCTGCTTCATCCTTATACTATGGGTAACTTGCCACGTGGATGGATCCCTTAGCTGTACTCTGTATCTTGCATCAGTGACATGGTGAGGGGGTGGATGGTGGACTAAGTGCAGCATCCATCCCGAAAGCATCGTACAAAGGAGCTGCTCAGGTGGTGCCACACAATCACTCAAGGACACACCCAGACACACCAGGCTGTAGAGACACACAGCCTCTCACACACACAGAGCAGGACAGCTCCTGCAGCATCGCCAGAGACAAAGAGGCAGGAGGAATTTGTGTAGAATTCCAAGGAGTTTAATGAAGTCCTCACTTGCAGGGATCCACGAACAAAGCACCCAGAACACTGAGGGGTCCAGAGTTTTACATGGGTGTGGTACAAGGGGCGGGCAAAGCACAGGATCCAATTATCTGAGGGCCAAGGGGTGGAGAGAACATGGGGTGACAGAACAGTGACCGATGGGGAAGGTGAGGGGAGGAACAGGGGAACTGAGAACCAATGGAGTACCAAGGAAGGGAGAACTTTCCAGAACATAAGACTTAAAAGGGATAAAGGGGACAGTAGGCCAGCGGGCCAACCAACTAATGGTAATCTGCATAGTGAAGCAGGGACAGTGGGATCTCACCATAAAAAGGGGGATGTCCTTAGACCTTGGTGATGGCCCACCAACAGACCTCAGCTGGTTTGGGGCCCTGCGGCTCCTTGGTCAATGCTGCTGTGGCCTCAACCATTGCAACACTTCAGAGCCCATCTCTGTCCCATGTTTTGCTGCCCCTGATGGGACCCTGTGATGTATTCTGGAGCTGATGGATTGTTGGGAACTGATGATGGATGTGGCTATCAGCCTCCAGCTCAGCCCACTGTGCTCAGACCATATAAGACTGCATCCCATAGTGGGAGCACTCCCTGCTCTAGGGTCACCATGGCTCCCTGCTAGTGTTACTTCAGGAAGCAGCCTGCTGCTGCCACTCCTTATTCATCCAGGAGGTGAATTTTTAGGTGTCTATCTTTAAAACAGCAAAATTAGCCTGAGAGACGTTGTTTAGTCTACAAAATAGCCTTATTTACATTAGTCCTGTTACAGAAAACATCTGGAACTGCCATTGTCTTGGCTGCCCTGAGCATCCAAGTACTGCTCATTCAAACCCATTTTTTCTGCCAGACTTCACCTGTAATATAGCACCCCAGTAACTCAGGCTGGCAGGGGTGAAGACTTATTGGCTGGTTAGTGCTTAAGACTACAGAGAAGAAAGAGTCACTGGTAAATGAATAATGTAGTGTTCAGAGCAGGGTAGAAAAAAGTGCACTAAACAACTCTTTACATCACTCATTTTGAATAATGACAATAGTAAATGAGCATCATCCCCAACTTTGTGTTAAATGAGTGACACGGTCGATTATGTCAATGAAGACTGTGCCACAGGAGGAATTCCAGTTGCTGTAATGATAGATACAGTTTGTGCCTTAGCTTTGGTTGTTTAGAGATTCTGTTCTCTTGAAAGGAGTGGTTTTTAAAAGGATAAATTGAATGTCCTCAAGAACATTCAGGGAAAGATTGGTTCCATCTATATGTAGACATCTAAACATAAAACTGATTTAAAGCAGCATCATTACTGCCAGTTAGCAACTTTGTATTGTGTGCTTTTTGCATCTTTTATGATTATCTTTCAGATACATTTTTTTTTCCTACAACATATTCAATATGCAGACGAACTATTATCTGTTAACATCCTGAATTGTATTCTACAATGTAAAATGGATTTCCTCCTACTAATATTCTACAGTAAGGAAGAGTCCCAGCCATTGCTAATATCCATCACATAATGCATTATATACTCTTTTTTTTTCTGGCTTCATATGCTTATCTCTTGATGAAATGTAACACTTCTTGTAAATATGATCCTCCATGGTTGCTTTTTCTGAATTGCTTACATTTATAGCAAAACATTAAGCTCATATGAGGAGTTACAGTGCAGAAAACAACTCACATCTTGTTTACTCCTGGCTTTTTCTTTTACTTTCAGGCAACTTATGTATGACACTCTACAACTTGTTTATTTTGCACCTCCATTGCATCTTTCACAGCTGTCTCTGTGGAAATCTTAATTGCAGATTTTAAGGTTAAGTTCCTGCTTTTAAAAGCTGCATCTTTGAGTGTTCATTACTATGCAGAGTGGGCAACGAATCTCTTTGGGTATCACTCCAGTCAACAACAGACTGGCAGGATTCAACCATTCACCTTGGCTTTACTATGCTGTCTACAGCACACTCACTTTTTGACTGAAATAAGTTGGGAAAAACAACAAGGCATTATGAACAACATGCTTTAATTCATAGAGAAAGACAAAGTATTTTCTTTCCTGTTCCTCCAAAAATCTTGTATTTATTTTAAACTTTTTCTGAGTGTCTGAATCTGTTTACCTTATCCAAAAACTCAAAAGGCATTTGAGAAAAATCCTTTCTCATACTGTGGTACAGATAGTCACTAGTCAGAGTTCCTGTTTCTGTTCCAGTCCTTCAAAATCTCACCAATCCCAACATCTCAAAATGAACCTACTCACCAGAGGCAAATCCTCAGATTCCCTGGCAGACTGAAGGCAATGCTCCACACACACCCCTGGAGCCCCAACCCAGCTCCAGAGTGGCCATCAGAGAGGAAGTCCCACCTGTGGGAAGGACCCAGGGAGGCCAAAGGTTACTTAAACTGAGCCATGAGGCAAGCACAGGTCTTGACTCCACCTTCTCTTGGAATTTATGTCAGCTGAACACCTCTGGAACCAGGAGTGATAGCTTTGTTATTTCTATATATTTTTGTCTTTCTCCTTCTAATACCCTCTTCTTGGAGTTTTGAATAACTTAAATTTGGATGGGCTTGGAGTTTGCTAAGTTGAATGGGCCAAGCTAGTGCTTTCAGAAGTGTTTTATGCTGATTGAATGCTGCTCTAAGCTTTTGCCAGAGTTTTCTAGTTTTCTGAAGTTGCCAGTAAAATTTTTTTGTTGTTTTGATCCCTTGAGAAGATCTTGTTGGTATTTCTTCTATGAAGCTAACTCAGAGTACATAGAAAACACACAAGCCCTTCTAAAAAGCTTTTTGAGTGACTTTTTGGGGGACCCTACGTAAGGATATGTTAAATAATATGTAAAAGGGACTAACTCTGAACAGTTTGGGAACAAGCCACTGTACTTGGCCCTGGAGAACAGGGATCACTCCCCTGCAGTGTGTAGCTACTGCTGTCTTAATATCATCTGGGCTAGGCTAATAGAAATCTCCCTAAGTCAAATTTAATGCATTATGTTAAGTGAAAAAAAGACAGAAATATTCATTGTGTTCAACTTAAGATAGAACAATGATTGAGTTTTATGTTGAAGGAAGTATGCATCATAAGAGTAAATCTATATATACTTAAAACATAAAGCATCTTTTACATCTAAAAAGTTAAGGTAGTTTTTATTCAAGCAATTTACATGAGCACTGTGGGAGAGTACATAGTTTATTAGATTGTATTTATTGAATGAATGAATCCATCCAAGTGGGAGATAATTAAGTACAGTACTGAATTCAGTCTATAAGGTGGCATATGTGAAAATCCTACAGGTCTCCCAAGAACATTAGTGTCCCCATAGCAAAAGACAACAGGTGACTCATTCAGACCAACAACCCATTGGCTGCAGTGAATGCTTAGAGGAAAAAGACAAACAAGACAAGGATAAGTGGCATTTTCTGTGGGCTTGCTTTCCTTTTCTGGGCATCAACTCTCTGGGGCTTCCTGAATTGGAACTTTCATCCAAACCTCTGTCTTTAGTAAGTACAGAAAGAACTTCACTTTCTAAACATTTTTGGCACTTTATGAGATTTATCAAGTTCCTATGAAAATAGAATTCGCTTTTTAATTACACACTGTGTGAAAAAATACTTCTTTTTGACATTTATAAAGTTACTGTTTCTTTATCTGCTGAAGTGTTCACTGGATCTTGAGTTATGAACAACTACAAATAAAGTTCCCTATTAATTTACCATATATTTTTTATTATTTTTGCATATTCTTTTTGTATGTGTGTTTGACTGTTTGTCTTCATTTCCTAAATCAGCTTTTCTGGATACTCATTAATTTACAATTGCTGTAGATGAAATTTGGCCCCCTCTCTTCTAGAGGGGCAATTATAAAACTTAAGTTTCAAAATCTGAGGGATATATCCAACAACAGATATCTATAGGAGCTGAACTTTGATCTGATCTGAAGCTACTTGCTGTCTTGAGACAGCATAGCATAAGAGTCAGAGAAACTCAGAGGATCAGTTTCCCATCACTTTTCTGACCCTAAAAAGTTTGGGCACTGGTTCTCTTTTCAGATCACAACACACACAGTCTCCAGGCTGCCGTTCTCTTTTCAAGACTTGCTTCTGAGAGCTCAGTAAATGCAGCCATGCTGAGCTTGCAGCTCCCACAGATTTTGTGGTTTCTGAGTTTTTCCCAGAGTCTTCTCTGACTATCTTACGCTTTCAGGGTGTCCTGAAATGCGGTTCACTTCTTCAAGAACTTTGTGGCTGTTAAAGATAAATGTTTTACAGAAATGAACTTTTTAAAATAAAAATAATTATCTATACTTCCTCCATCATGAAAGGAAAGAAAGGATGGTCAGGTTTCTTGTGAATCCATGTCCATCATCACTAATGAGCACTTTTAGCAGATGGATCAAAGACTTCCATAAGGTAGGGATGGAGAGTGCATTCTCTCAAATCTCCAGAAAAGAACTCCTTTGATAAACTTTGTCATGGCTGGTCAAGGCAAGGAGAAACATCTGCTGTCAGTATTGCTTAAGAAGAGTAACTTGACTGACAGCATCCCCACTGCAGATGGCATTAGACATAAGACTATTCACAAGGTGAAATAGAGCATGGTAGCTTGAAAGGATATAGTACAATCCTTAACAAATACACCTTTGAAATACTAAAGGTGTATTTGTTCTATAGGTGTTCTATAAATTGTGTTCCTTCTGGTTTCTGTGAACTGTCTTGTCCTCATGATCCTTTTAATCCTTATCAGCCTGAATTAAAAAAAAATGTTCTTGAACTTCCTGCATAGGTTATCCCCTAAACATATTACTTCAAGCTTTCTGTATTAAGACTGTCCCCCCACCCCCATCCATAGGCAAAGACCAGTTAGCAATATTGTGGAATCCAGAGGCCATCACACAGATTGTATAGGAGACCTGGGGCTGAGGGATTTGTGTGCCATGAGACCAGTATATTTTTGAAGGAATGTAGCTAGCTATGAAAAATATGAATGTGAGCCAACCTGCTCCCTAAGGTGCAGGGCTGGCCTCAATCCTATTTTATTTAGCATTGTAGACATTACCTATGTGATGTGGGTTAGGGAAGCACAGACATGTGAATTTAGAAAGGAACAAGTTTTCTGTTATCTTAGATGTCAATAGCCTCGAATGGAATTGTTCAGCCATTGTACCTGCTATGCCCTACTACATCATGAGAGATGATTTATTTTTAAGATAATATTTAAAGCTTCAGAATGGAAAAAAACAAAACACAAAACGCCCACAAAAAGCCTAAACATTTTCTTTGACATCTGTGTGTTTATGTACTCCTTGTACAGGCTTAAACTGCTGGTGATAACAGACGTTCAAAACTTAAATTATACAAAGGGCAGGGTACTATAAAAAGCATAGCAACTGCAAGAAAAAAAAAAAAAAAAAAAAGATCCCCGAGGATTAGTTTAAATAATGATGTATTTGTGTTGCATAAGCAAATATAGTAGTCAAATATTTATTCACAGAGTAAATGAGCCCATCCAGAATCTTTGTTTAAAACAAAAAAAAGTGTCAAGAAGCTTTCCATGTAGCACTCTGATTATATGAATCTGTGAACCTACTGACTTTCTGGATCAGAGCAGAAGTCTGTTAAACATGATGTTCTATTCTGACATGTCCAGTGCCAAATATTTCACTGGAAGTAACAGTAGTTCCCTAGGGTGAAAAGTTACAGAATAAGCTGCTCATTAAAGAGTTTTCCTCTTGTCTGTAATAACTTGGAAATAGCAGCATGTTCCAAGGTATCATAGATTCATCAGTGCTGAGGCTGGAAAGCATTACTGTAATACATCTAGTGTGACCTTCTGCATATAGTCTTTCTATCAAGTCTATAAATAGCATAACCAAATCATCAGATTTTTTGTATTTTTGATCTTATTTTAGATTCCTTTAGAAAGGAAAAATGTTCTTTTTCTAAGTATATGAGTTAAACTCTTTTGCTGGAGTTGACTATAGTTTCTTTTTATTATTATTATTTTTGTTTTTAAGGAACATTGATTAGTATGGTTTAATAATCATGTCATTATTATTTTAAATTATAATTTTGGTGTTGTCTGCTTAATGTTCACTGATTGTTCCCACTGAATGCACATTATGAACAAAAATTTTCAAAAGTGACTGATTATTTTCAAGACCAGAAGGTATTTATTTAGGGAAATCTCTGTCATTTACATTCATGAACAGAAAATTTCCAGAAGCTAATCCATATTTCCAAAATTATTTTAAAAGGCCGTATTCCTGCAGTCTACAATACCATCTGTCAGAAGTAAAGTTTCCTTCCTGAAATAAGGTGAAAACATCCTGTATGTCTCTGAGACTTGTATCAGGAGTCTGAAAGGAAAGGCCAAAAGGCAGTCTGTTTCTGGTAAAGCCGGTGCTGAAAAATTGTTCTTCATTTGCAGACAGGGTAAGCTCTGAAAACTTTATACAAAATGAAAATGCATCTTGTGTTGCTGAGTAATAAATTTATTTTGTTCATAGTCCATTTCTATCTGTAGTACAATGTTAAAGGAAATAAGTGTTTAGTTCATCCCATGTGGCATGTTAGGGCCCATATTGTTCCATACAAAGGATGTATTTACATCAGAATCAAATATTACCCAACAAAAACCTCTGACATGCATTTTTAGCCACATTCTAAATCTTGTAGTAGCCTGAAAATAATTTAATATGCAGGAAAGGGACTAAAGAAAGGAAGAAGTGTAAACTATTTCATAGAAGTTGCTTCCTTTTGTGGCTAAAAAGCAAACTATAGGAGGATGGAAGAAGAGGAAGGGAAAAATTGATAAAACATCTGAAAGTTTGATAAAAAGTTGCTTAAGGTTTTTCACAGTTTCTGCCTACAGAAGAAAGAAATTTGATGTAGTGAGTAAGGCAGACAGCAGTTGTCAAATTCCTAAGCACTTGAACCCCTTCTTTGAGCACTAGATGGGAATGTAATTGCATGATTAAAGAGGACCTTCTACATAATTAATACAAATAAAAAATATCCTTCACGCTCTCTCTTTTTTTTAAAAGAAATTGCTTATTCCCAGGGGAAAAAAATGTTCTCATTCTGGAGTATCTTTTTCACCGTAATGTTAGCACATCTTTTGGACAGCTCATTAAAGTTTCAAAGTTTCAAGAAGTAGTCATGCAGATTAGCCTAAATATCTTCCTTTGCCTTGCCACCACATTCCTGTTAAAATAGATCAGATCATTACACTCATCCATCGTCATGTGGCTGTGAGGTTCCAGGATTCCAAAAATAGTAAACACTTGTGAAATCTACAATAATTAAGAGGAACAATAAACTGCATTTTAAGTGCTCATCAAGGTGAGAACAAGGCACTTCATGACTCTTCATACATCCTTGTTAGGAATATTACCAGGCCGGAAGAATGCACAGGTTCATACAGAAGTTCCTATGAGTGCACTTCTGCTGGAGAAATCCAGTGAATTTTTTTAGACACCTCATTTAGGTTTTTTTTTTAAACAAACAAACAAAAAAAGTAAAGTAAAAGTAGATTTCCTTGGATGGAGATTTGTGCTAAAACCTCTAATATATAATGCATTTTTATTCCAATTTGGTAATTTAAAAGGTACTGTGGATAGCTGTTTCATTTGCTTTAGGGCTCAGGCAGGATGAAGTGCTGCATTTAGCTGCAGCTTCCAAAAAGAAAAAATCCCTCAGCAAGGCACAGCATCAATATCTTAACACTGAATATTGCAAATAAAGCAGCTGCTGCTTAATTTGTCAACATACACATATGTGACAGAGCTGGTAGAAACAACATCATAGAACAACTGTCTGCTTTTGAAGTTTCACTTTTTTCACAGTTCTGTCCTTACGCAATGCAATTCAAGGAGCTGAAAGAGTTTGCCTTTGGCTCTAACAGGACCTATTAGCAAGACACAATTTTTGGAGTATCCTCTAGCTGGAAATGATGGCTTTTTCTTGAAAAATTCAGTTATCATTCCATTTGTAAAACCTGCTTGATCTCCTCTTGCCATAATGAAGATATCAGTCTAATCACATGCTAAATAAATTGAGTGTTGCTCCTTTGTGTTATCTTTGCTGGTATTCCACTATGGCTGTAACCAGATGATTTTGGCCACCAAAGTCCCAAGGGATCAAAAGTGCATCTTATCTGTTTATTTGTGTAGTAACCGAGATGGAAAGGATGTGACCTCTCATGCCAGGAGATAACAACAGAAGACCCAGGACATGGCAGGGTCTCATTTTTGCTTTCCCACCCTCCCCCTTTCATCTACTTCCCATGGGTTTGGCAAATCCAGTGCCCAAGGCAGCACTGCTCACAGCAGCTCGTCTTCCTCAAGGGCCCTTTGAGCACATGGGGGTTCAGGTCAGTCTGGCAGTGAGAGGGGCAAAAGACTGCCACTACCCCTTATCCTCCTTCCAGACCCTGGAGGCCATAAAGAGCCTCCAGCTCCTTCTTTATTGCCCATGGAGCATTAAGAATGAAAAGGATATATCCTGTTTCTAAAAGCTTTTGTTCTTATAGAAAGTTTTTGGAGTGGTTTTTTTGTCTTCTGATGGTTCTTCTCTCTAGCTATACTGCTGTAGGTGGCTCCACCTGAGTGGGCTAAGAAGCAGATAGTAATAATTATTGAAAGCCATTACATAGGAAGCATCTAGAGAAAGCCCATGCATTAGAATAAAATGATTTTTAAAAAATGTGTATAGAACTTTGCTACACTGAATGCAAATTGCATTTCTAAGATGTAGAGGTCCTTGTTGAGTGTGGTCGTATATTATCAGGTGACTTAGATAAACCTTGAGAAAACATAATAGACACAGAGATCCACTTTGAGATATTTGGAGTGGAAATTGCTTCCCCTTTTATTCTCTCAGCAAAGAAGACAAACGGCTTTAGAAAAATTTTTGAAAGGTTTTGTCCTATAAAGATAAAAATCCAAGGCCTCCCACATATCTTGTTTTTTCTCTTTGCAGCTGACATGGTTTGGTAAATTATTAAGTTGGCTGAATTCTGAAGCTATTGAAACAAAATATCAGGCAGAAATATTACCACAACATATTTTTGGGAGAGGAAATCTGGTATTGTCTCTGCCTGGAATTTCCCATCATTCTTCCTATTGTCTTAAAGAACTGATGGACATCATGCTGTGAGAAAAAACTGACAGAAAAAAATGAAATGATGGTACAAGACCTCTGAGATAGTTCTGGATATTCTTGTGTATTTAATTAAATCCACAAGTTTCCAGATGTTAACTGCATTCAGTGAGACCTATTAGCAGAAACCAGAGTGTATGCTCAGAGTTGTGACTTAACAAAGTCACCTTTGATGTCCTGAAAAATACAACTAAGTGAGGAAAAAAATTAAATTCAGACATGCTAAGCATAGACTTGGTCTAATGAATAAATCCTTGAAAGTGATGACTGAATGTAAAACAGAAATAGTTTGTTTAGTTATTTCAGGTTTAGAATAAATCTTTGTCTAATATTTGTCTGAATTTGATTTTGGTGAGGAATTGGAAAGATCAGGAAGTTTCTGCTATCAGTTATTCTCCCGCTTCCCTTGTTGACAATGAGACTTAAATGCTGTTGTGCCCAGTTGTGGTGGTTTGATCTGGCTAATCTGGCTAAATGACAGGTGTCCAAGAAAGCTGCTCTACCACTCCTCAACTGGACAGGGGAGAGAAAACATAGAAAGGCTCCTGGGTCAAGGTAATGACAGGGAGAGATCACTCCCAGTTACCATCAAGGTCAAAACAGACCTGACTGAGTAATTAACTGAATGTACTACCAATCAAAATCAAACAAATAAAACAGGATTTAAAAGCACCTTCCTAGGCTTGGCTTTATTCCTGACTCCCTGTCTCCTTCCCCTCAGTTCCCCTCAGTGGGTGCCCCTGAGATGGGCAATGGGGGTTGCAGTCAGTTCATCACATTCTGTTTCTGCTGCTGGTTCGTCCTCAGAGAGAAGAGTCCTCCCCCCTGCTCAAGTATGGGATTCTTCTTGTGGGAGACAGTCCTCCACAAACTTCTCTAATGGGAATTCTTCCCATGGGCTATAGCTCACCCCTGCATTAGATCCTCTACAGTTTGTTTTTATCACTCTTGAACTGAGTAGTCCTAAACTGGATGTAGTGTTTTATATGCAAACTCACCGGTGCTAAGTAGAAGGGAAGAACAGCTTCTCTTGATCTTGTGGCCAGAGTTTCTCATCAGTATATATGGTTTATAACAGTTGCATATTCAGTATGCAGTTTGTCTTACTCAGAAAGAGCTGGAATTTTCTCCAGCCTAGTGTACAACATAATCCTCAAGCTCTCTTCAGCAGGGCTTTAACTCACTGAGTCCCTTCCTAACCTCTGTTAATGTGTGGTATCATTTCTTCCTTGGTTCAGATCATTTCTCTTGCTGTTAGGGAACCTCAAGAGCTTTCTTTTGCTCTAGTGCTAAAGGTTATTGCAATCTCTTTGGGTGGAGTTATGGCATTGTCATGGTCACAGTTATTCTTTCCCGTTTATTTCATCTGCAAATGTTTATTTCATTAGCAAACTTTCTAAGTGCATTTTGTGCTGTTATCAAGGTCGTTGAAAATGTTGAACATTACAGACCCAACCATGCAATTCTATGCTCCTGAACTTCTCTCTGATGTCCAGAAAGTCATTTAATCACTGATCATTGCTGTGGCTGAGTTCATTTAATATTCAACCCTCAAAATAAACCCACCCAACTATTTTCTCACCACGTACTTTGTTAGCTGTGGAAAATGGCAAAATACTCACTAAAGTCAAGGAAAATTTCATACACCATTTTGTCTTTTCCTATACCCAATCATTAAATTTCACTTTGATAAAATATTTTTTTCACACTTTATTCCTGAAAAATCCATATTGAGTATTCCTGATTACTCTTTTTGTCTTTCACTTACTTGGATGTGGATATGAGTTCCAAGAGTTTCTTGGAATGCGTTTCTTGATCTGTCCAGGGACTGAGATCAGCCAAGCTTTCTTTGATTCTGTGATTAACTCCTGAGCTGTCTTTAGTTTCTCTTTAAAAAGTTACCTACCTTTCCTTGACATTCTTCTCTTCATGGCAGCTACTCAAAGTGTTCCCAAGCAACCTCCTGAATTAGAAGAAATATGCAGTTGTAAAGTTCAGTATCCAGAATTTGCTGCTTGCCTTCCCATTTCACCTCCAGGTCCTTAACTTAATCATTTTGAAGGCACTGCAATTCAAGCCACATCTAAGACTGCCAGCAGGTCTTCCCTGTTTATGAGTAGAGCACTATCCCTGGTCATTCCAGCCAGCACTTGCATTAGGAGATATGCTAGAAGTATAATTACACCATTCCTGGAGAGCTTTACCTTTTCCCAAAGGATATGAAATCTTTCCCTGGCTAGTATAATTATGTTGCATGTAATAAGAATGCATGGTTAATGAGAAACAAAATTTTACATGGTTATAAACTACTGTTATTCTCTACTAACAGAGTTCCAAGAGATACATTTCATGGGCAAACACAAGGTTGTTTTTTTACCTACCAATTACATCTCACACAGGGCAGTGTGTGCATTACTGGTTTTTTGTGTGTTCGCTTTCTAATATTCTGTAAATAATTTTCATTCACATAGTAACTTTACAAATATTAGTTATAATAAAACTACCTGCATAAACAGAAACAGTAATTTTCCTGCAGAGCTTCAACTTATTCCTGAAGATAAGAAATCTTTCTTTGGCTAATATAATAATTCAAATTGAAATCTGTTCCAAAATTCCTCAGAAGTAAACACAGTTTACCTACAAAAACTACCTTTGAGCTATTAATAATCAATGACATGTTGTTTTACTTCCAATCCAAGCAGCTCAAGGCAAGACAAGCTCTCCATTCTTCCACAAACCAGGATGGCAGTAGGAATGTGGCTTTGGATGAACCCACTTGGAGCAGCAGTTACAGTTTCTTCTGCTTCTGGCAGCCACATAATAGATGCTCAAGGCTGTGGAATACCACAGTTAACAGAATGTTTGGAAAGAGTCCATGTAAACTTAGAACACAATTTTCAATTTTTCTCAGTATAAGAAGGGGGAGAATGAGGGCTTCTACTATAAGGTCTGAAAAGGCAGGGAACTTATAACGTGAAATAGTTTTGACTAATATTGATTAGTTTAATGTTGACATAGAAGAAAAGGACACTGTCACCTCGTAAATAATCTTGTTTACTTAGTAGAGCTCTCTGTTTTCCTTAGAGATGTCCCAAGAATTGGTTAGGGTTAGCTCCACTTACTTGATTGGATCTGGCACAACTATATCCTGTAGTAAAATATTTTTTATGTACACTGGAAATTCAGGCTGTAGCTAAGCTGTAAATCTCTCATGGTCATATATACTTTACAAAATCTCAGTGTTTCTCATCAAAAAAATTATAGTGCCTTAAAGTAAGCAATAAAAAATATAATGTGTGAGACAAATTTACAAAATAACTTTGATTAGTAATTTTAGTGGACAAAACCAAATAATTCTGTTATGCTGAAGTGCTGATTATAAGCCAGACTTTTTATTGTGTTACGATAAGTGCATTTTAAATATTTATCTAGATTTTAAAATTATGTCTTCAATCTGCAAATATAAGCAAAAAAACACTCACAGGGAAATCATGTCTACATGCTGTTTCAATATTTGTAATTTAATGGATGCTCCAAGAGTGATTACAGATGCACAGATGAGAATGAAAAACCTTTGATTAGTTAACCATGTAGTAGTATGGAACTGGCCCTTTTCTATAAGTGAATACATCTGTGAAAAAGGTTTGACTCAGAGTGTAGTTTAGCTGAATCTGTGCAACTTGGTTTTAAATCTTTTACCTTCATGTGCTTCTTCTTGTGTGCACGTGTGTTACTAGGGTTTAAATTTTAATTTTCACATGCCATTAAAAGATAGGAACATTTTTCATGATGCCAGTTTCCTTACTTACTTAGAAAGCCAGAAGAGCATATTTCCTAATATTATTTAAAACAGCTTAAATACCTTGGCTCCTATAGGGCTTTTACTGTCACACTCATTCATGTTCTATTGTGAGTGTCAGGTGCTAGTTTTGGTATGCAGCTTGAGCTAGAAATCAAGCATAATCTAATGGCTTTTATACAGATTTTTGTATGCAACAAAATTATAAATGATCTTGAATATTATAGACAGAGAGGTCAATTAATTATCTTAAATCAAGACTAGTAGTTACAGTGATATACTACCTATTTATCTAAAATTCTATTAAAACAATATTCTTCCTGCCAGAAAATTTGACTTTGAAAAATCCATAGTTTAAGCAACTATCTGAATCATATAACAAGACTCAATTACACCAGGTGGTATTGACTGATATATTTGATAATGTAATATAGATGCCAACCCTGACAAAATTTGTTAGTTGGAAAA
The DNA here is from genome assembly GCA_013399225.1 of Rhipidura dahli. NCBI lineage: Eukaryota > Metazoa > Chordata > Aves > Passeriformes > Rhipiduridae > Rhipidura > Rhipidura dahli. The sequence continues at coordinate 333,410 of VXAC01002317.1, read as the reverse complement.
TAGGGCAAAATGCCATTTTATTGCAAAGCTAATGAAAAATATTGCTTACAGAATGATGAGACCCATCAAGTAGATTTATAGTGTACGACATTTGTAAGATCTCTAATATTTCAAGGATTGGAAGGCTTAGGCAAGGGCAATATGACTATTGTCTACTCAGTATGATGAACCAAAGAAAAGAGAGCTCTGACATTCAGACTTTCATGGTAGAGGGCTAGAAACTTTCTGAATAGTAGAACTCTTAAAGAGAGCTTTTTTTTGAGCTTATGCAGACGCTGTCATGGCTGGACCACCACCTGGATGTTTTGCAAGCTCCACAATTCAAAGAGATACTGCTTGGGGGGATTAAAGACTATGAGTCGGATTCAGTGAACCCAAATCCCAGCAGAAGTTTGGCAGAGGAATGAGTCAGTTCCTGGGATGCCAGCATTAATGGCTGAGGTCCAGACACTAATCTCAGATGCACGGCACGTGTCGCCTCCTATCTCGTTTAAGCCACGTCTGCAGCTTGCACACACAGCGCATAACAGCAGATTTTCTAAGGCATATGCTGCTTCCAGTGCCATACGTTTTAGTTTAAAATCTGGTCCATAAGGTATGATTATTTTGTTGGTTTTTTGTTTTTGTTTTTTTTTTCCTTCAGTTGTTTGATGAAGAAATAAAAACAAAAGAAAAAGAAAGCAAAAATTTATTAACAGCACTCACCCTGTTTTACCCCTCTGGCTTCTTCATCTTCTGTTCCCCTCCTCCAAAAGAATTCAATCAGAACCACACTAAAGATGCAAAGAAATTAAAGTAATAATAGAAGCAGCACAGGAAGATTATTTTCCTTTATTTGTTCTTCGGTATATGTGAGACATGACAGGATTCGATAAACTCACAAGTATTTACTCTTTAAGCTAATTCTGCAGTGTTGTAAAACATGCAAACTGCAGGCTAGAGAGAAATAAGAGAGTCAGCATAGCAAAACTCGATTAGAAGTTTGATTTGATTATCTGTTCCTTATTTGCATCACACTGCTGTTTCACTCTGAGCTACCTGACTGGAATATTTTCACTGAAGTCTGAGTGTGGAGCTATCAGCAGAATAACAGGCTGCAGGAAACACAGTGTTTTATGCTGGAACATTCCAGCACACTAATTGCTGCTTTGAAAATCATACTCCAAACATTTTCTTGCTTCATTTCATCTCTTGGTTTCAGTGGAAAATGTCCAGAAACAATGCAGTTGAGCTTGAAGATGAGAGATGGGAGACTGAGTGGCTGAAAGGTACCATATGAGGGGATTGATGCAGTGCCTTAATGTACTGGCCTTGAACTGTATGCACTTCGTGGTGAATTCGGCCAGATTAAGGAGAGTGAGAATCAATCAGTTTCAGATGTCTCTAAGCGTTGCAATAAAAGGGAAGATGGTGGTCTATTCTTTGGCTAGGACCTACATGGAAGACCCTCTTGTGTAACAGTAATTAAAAGGACTCAACTAGAGAGGTTAGTTTGAAAAACAAGGGATAACACCACCTGACGCTTCTGTTCTTAGAAGAAAGCCCATTAGGTAAATGATTGATTTTGTGCTTAAATTTTTTCTTCCTTTTTTTTTCCTTTTTTTCTCAGCAAGTATTGATCTTGTTCTCTGTATTACAGGAAACACCCAAAAGTATTATCAATTACATACTTAGCCCAGATTGGGAGGGCTAAGTGTGAGACTCCTTTAAAAAATCCAGTTATATCAAATTTTACTTTTGGATAAGCTATTTTAACCTTTCCCATTAGAGCATGACAAGCAAGAGAAAACAAGCTACTTTCTGCTATTTTCTAAAAAAAAACCAGTCTGTATAGGTTAGGTGTCAATTTTTTAAATCATGTCCCTGTTTTGCTCATGTATAACCACCAAAAAAGAAATATTGAAAGGAAACTGACAGCACTTTACTTCTGAGGTGATGTAAAAAAGAATTCTCTTTACTGTCGCTGTCCCTGGTTTTGCATAAACTTCTCTCATGCACACTGGAATCATATATAATGTAGATGAGATTGGTTGGGCCAGAAATCTTAATTTATTTATTGTGTAAGCATAATGCCAGCCACCTCCTGTTTTCATTATACCAATCTAATGCCAGCCATTTCCTGTTTTCATTAGACCATTGTAATGCTAGATTCCTACTGTTCTCATTAGTGCAGGACTGTGTAATGGCAACCACCTCATGTTTTCATTATAACAAAACTGTATGGTGCCAGCTGCCACTTATTTTACTTTACAGAAGAGCATTTGAATAGTCCATACTTTTTGCAAGAGAATATATACAGAGATGTCAAGGACCCTAGGAGTCTAAGGCCCCCAAGAAAATGGCAGGAAACACCCTTTCTGACAATTTTGCCATTTGGAAAAATGGCAGAGTTTACACCGTGTATACAGAGAAGAGGTTAAAGGCTGGGGTTAAATGGTTGTAGGAAACATGGTTAAGTTCTAGGAACTGCCTTTCTGATCCATAACCTATCCGATCTTCCTGATGATGATAAAAAGGTGGTCGTAATAGTTCAAGGTCTGGATTAGAATCATAGGGAAGTTCAAGTTAAATTCTTGGCTCCAGTACACATTGCTTGTGCAGACCATAACCTATAAATTCTATCATATTATTCCAGTTGTGACTGGTCTGGAGTTAGTAAGATTTTCTCTGTCCGAAATATTGTTTTGTTTTGCTTTGGCTTTGTAATATATTTTCAATATGAAACATTTCACTGCTTATCAGTAGTGCTTAAAAAGAAGCTGTGAATCCTTCTCTAGGGTCTTCAAATGCTATTGTAATGATATTAAATAGCACTCAGAACTGCCTCATGACACAAAGGTCTTCCATTGAGACATCTTAAAAATATAGTTTGAAAGCTGAGAGGGTTCATTACTAAGGTAAAGTTAAGTTGTTTTTACACTGCAAAACATTAGGGCTATTTTTACTTTTTGTAGTAGGTCTCAGAATAAAAATTCCTCTAAATAAAGATATATATATATAGGTATAAGATGCTGTAAAAATATTTTTTTCTGAAAAAGTTTCCTATTTTTTATTAAAAAAGTTTTTATTTAGATGCTCGGGTTTCTGTTCATATTGAATATCATATAGATTTCAAAAAACCTCTCCAAAACATCCCATTGTCATTGCTGTGTAAAGGCTATGTATGTAATTTCTCTGTGGATACCCTGTAATATCACTGCAAAAAAATACCTGGTTTGCATAAGGGGACTGCAGTGTCAGTTCTTTAATGAATGAATGAACTGCATGTTAGTCATGAGGTAAAGCTACCGCATCTACTGGTACCAACACATCTGCTGCCTCTATTCTGAAGCCTTGGGAGCTTCAAGTGCTTGCTATCAGGACCAGAAAAGGCACAGCAGTGAGGGCCTTTACTCTGTACCTGACCAAAATTATCAGTTCTGCACAGTGACTTTGGTTTTAATTATTTGTGTGATGCCAGCTTGTCATGTTTTATCGGTTGTATGTTTTAATGATTTATAGCTTCACTGTAGCTCAGAAGAGAAGAAAAGCTCTGTGGACATGTATTATGAAAATAAAATTTTACTCTTATTATAAATGCTGCTTGTGGTGGGTTGACCTTGGCTAGACTCCAGGTGCCCACCAAACTGCCCTAACAGTCCCCTCCTCAGGAGGTCAGGAGAGGAAGAAAATAAGAAGAAAAAAAACCCTCATGGGAAAATACAACCAAAGCAAGACCACGTGCAGAAGCAATGGAAAACAAAAGATTTATTTTCTACTTCCCATCAGCAGGTGATGTCCAGTTCTCTTCTGGGAAGCAGGATTCCAGTACATGTAGCAGTTATTCCAGAAGACAAATATCATAAATAATGAATCCCTCTCACCTCCTCTTTTCTCTTAGCTTTTATGTCTGAGAAGATATCATATAGATTACCCCTTTGGTCATCTGTCCTGGCTGCGTCCTGTGCCAAGGTCTTTCCCATCCCCAGGGTACTGCTGGGGGTGGGAGTGAGGGTGGAATGTTGGAGAGACAGCTCTGAGGCTGTGCCAGCCCTGCCCAGCAGGAGCCAAACACTGGTGTGTTACCAACACCTTTCCAGCTACCAATGCAGAGCACAGAGCTGGGAGGGCTGCTGGGGAAAATGAACTCAGCCAGACCAAATGCCCTGGCACTTGCACGTATTTGTCTGGGAGATTAGAGCTCTTCAAAAGTGTTTTTGTTCTCTGTTTCCAGTCTTGATGGAAAAGCTGTGTTTTGAAGAAAAGAAGAGTTTTCTTTGTCATTCTCATATTGCTGTATTATTAACATCACTGAATAAAGTAATTGACAGATGTATATAAGTTTTTGCTAAAATGATTAAAAGCTGTGGAAATCATAACCTGTCAGTGTTCCCTGGGAAACAAAGACCTTTCCATCTGTTAGGGGACTCTGTAAAGGAATGTAACGAGTCACCTTTAAAATGACAGCTGTCACCCTTAGGATCTGAACCTCTAAGGAAGTGCAAAACCATAATGAAATCCATATAAAATGTCAATCAAAAATATCCTTAATTTGTTATAACTTTGATCACCTCACTCTGGGTAGGGTGTGATAATTTGTAATTTGTCTATGATCTCGGGTGTCTGGATTAGGTCCAAGTCAATAGGAAGACATTTATGTTGAGCAATGTTATAGTTTGATAAAGCACTATATCCCTGCATATGTCTTTGCACATTTTCTGTCACAGTCTTCACAATGAATAAAATTTTACAAGGATAGTGGCATGTGATAGCAGCACATTTGAAAATTACTTCTGAGTTGTAGAAATCCAATAAAATGGAAATTGAGTGATGGAACTGAAGGATGTGAGGGGGGTTAGTACACTTTTAGTTCACTTCCAAAGATAGTACACTCTACATGTACCCTTCCCCTTTTATATTTGAGTTGTTTTAGTAAATGTGAGTGATTTGTCATTTCTTTGTACCAGTTTTTCCTCTTTCTGATCCATTTTCTGAACTAAGGCAGGTGGAGTCATAACATTTTCCATGAAATAAAATGCAAATTCTCTTATACTAATGGACCACTAAGAACTGAATTAGATTAAGCAGTGGTGGTAAATCAGCAATTATACTGCTTTTTTTTTTTTTTTTCTGTTAATAGAAGATTCCAGCAGAAATAAAATTCAGTTCTAGTCACCACTAGAGGAGAAAGCCTAGGGCTGCTGATGTGCTTTACTGAATTTAGTATACATTTTACCACCACTCAGATGCAGTCTTTAAAACCAAGGATGCTGAGCAAAGTGCTTTGAGTCAGCTGGTAACACAGTATATTAATTACAGCTCATAATAACTTCCATTTTTACATAATTGTTGCATGGTTGTACATGTTATGCCAAATAAAATCCTCAGTCCTGACTGGTGATTATGATTAATATTTATGCTGCTGTTAAAAATGAGCATGCTTTTAGCTTCACTGATGCTGAAGATTTTCTGGATTATTTATAAAATACAAGAAAAATAATAACTAAAGAAATTCCCAGACTGAGCAAACAGGTGGGTCTTCAAATAGAGTTCTGATTTTTATCTGCTTGCAAAAAAGCATTCTGTGCTAACAAACACAGGCATTGAACCAGGATTGGTCTTTCTCCAGACCACCCTTCAAGGCTTGGAAGTGTCAACTAGCATTTGCTAGTATGCCTTATAAACACTCAGAATGAAGGAAAAGAAGTGAATGAGGGGAGCTGGCATTCACTTACAAGAAGCTATGGGATTCACAATTTGGCAGCTGCACCTGGTGGCTCCTTGCAGTTGCATGTTATCATTGCCCATATAAGCTTGAAATTTTTCCAGGCAGGAGGTGATGTGAACATCACCTTAGACTACAGGAATTCCTGGTTATCAGCAGAGCTGTCTCAGGTTTACATTCTTGATCCCACAGTAAGCTTGGCAAATCTCCATGAAAGCTTTTTGAACAAGAGTGCTTGATTCAGGTGTCCTCCAATTGTTTGTACTTCCCCTACTGTTGCTGTAATATGATGGGCCCCTGACATTTCACCTCTGCTAAAGGGATAAGATGTAATAGGAACTGGAAGTCTGCCTAAAGCATAGTATTCCTTTTCCTTCTCTATCTTGATTTCTACTGCCAGACACATTAACACTGTAGCTGAAATGCTTTTATGATTTAGCAGTACACAGAAGGTTATTAATAAGTGCAGGATAGGAATCTTTTAAAAAATATGATTCCTTTGGAAATTAAAGGACTGACTGTGTTTGCTGTCATTATACAGGCTTTATCGGGGTTTCTAAAACTTCCATTACCCTCTCCTTTTTTAGTCCACTGGAACAGGTGTATTTAGAAAAGAATGGTGGTTTGTTTTATAGTCACCAACAGCATTGCTCAACTGCGTTTTGGAGGGAAAAGTGCCTACAAGCAAGCTATATTTACTATCTTTCCTGGTTTGGTTTTTTGGTTGTTTTTTTTTTAAGTTTTTACTTTTCATCAAACCACTGAGAGCTGTTGACTTCTTCGTCATTTTTATCNTCTGCGATTGCACAGGCTAGTTCTGGAGACAACTTTTCAAAAACTGTTACTTTTTCAAAAAGTGGGTGCTCTTTTCCTTTCAAAGGATTGTCGTGCCTTACTTTGGCAAGTCCAAAAAGATGTGCTGGCAAAATCCACCTTCTGCCCATACTGGTTATCTGAACGAGTCACCTAAACAGACTCTGCTAAGGTAACACTGGAGGGACGAGTGGCAGTGAGCTGGTGTATACCCCAGGGAGCTTGGTTCACTTAAACTGGCCAATGGAGGTGCAGAAATTATTATGGAAGCATAATTACCTACCTGTGGAGTGTCTTCCAGAAGAAGACAGCACAAAAGAAACCTAGGGTCTGAACAGGACCCTTGTTCTGGTGCTCTCCACTAATACTACAGCTCTTAAACAGAGGCAAAGCCACAGTGCTTTTAAGAAGCTTATCTTGTGGTCAAAGATAAAGGCTTATTAACAGTTGCTAATCTCTGTTCTAAATCTCTTATAATACAATGGTACTGTAATGTTGTTAAAATAGTTTCACATGTATTCTTCTTTGCTGTATTTACTATATTCACATGCCATTATACAAATCCTTATTAAATGATATAACTGCTTATATTAATTTTGTTCTCAATTTAAAATGAGGCACAAGGAAATACAGAATCATTCCTATAGCCAATGAATCTTCAGGCATAGAAACTCAAAGGACATTCAGAGGAAATAAAATTTCTCATCTGGTCTAAGACAGTTGTCCCTAAACATATACTCATAATGAAATATCACAACTTTAAGCTGCATTATAGTTAGAGGATATTAAATGTATCCAGAATACACATATCAGATTATTTTTCCTCAGAATTTCAATACAAAAAAAAAAAAAAAAAATCACTGAAGATGAAATGGCTGTATGCTTAGTTACCAAGAAAAAATTCTTATTTTGTGCTGACTAGTTTATTGTAATATTCCTAATAAAATCCCCCACTGAACTCACAGTAGTGAATGAAGAATTTGTTCATAAAAATATAAGTATTTTAACTGGAAAATAAAAATATTGTTTTAATATAATTCAGCAACTGTAATCAGATTTTAAACTGAATAATTTTAGGAAATGAATTGAGGTCTCATCTACAAATATTATGATGAATCTTTTTTATTATATAGTAAGAAGTATGAAATATCTTTGAAGACAAATAAGAAATCTACTCTAAATTCTCTACATTAGATAAATTTTCAGTGTAAATAATTTTAAATTGACTTATAAAAAGAAAGGAGTGGTGACTAATAGGGACACTTGTAGAAATCATTACAGCATGCAGCATCATAATTGATGCTTGTTGTAAAAGGTTTAAAAAATATATCCATGGAATATTTTCCTATAGACAGTAATAACAGAAATAGATAAATGTCATTTTCTGATGGTCAGACAAGTATGGTGTTTTTATTTCAATGCTGATGCCAGCCTAGGGATCCATTTTTATCACTCTCAAATCAAACCATTGAAAAGACTGTGGGCAATTGCCCTTAAAAAGATGGAAAATGTACATGTATTTAAAAATGTAATTGAAAATTTGTTAAGGAGTATTTCTTCTTGCAAACACTTTTGTACCACAACAGCAATCAATTTCCAGATACGATTTCAGAGTTGTTTTTAACTTGGAAAACATTGAGGATTACTGGCTAAGTGTTCCCCTAGTTCCTTGGTAACAGTTCAGTAGGTGCACTATAATAAAATTTCTATAGAGCTAGTGTTCAAAGTACTAAATAAAAATATGTTTTCAGAAATAGTACTTTCATTATTCCATTCCTCAGTAAAATATGAATCTGCTCAAATATGCTCAAAATATGAATCTGGTCAAACTATGATTCTGCTATCCAATCACCTATGTTTCAAGCTGGTCATGTACTATTAACTCTTACCAAGATAAATATCAGAATTTTTACAGACATTTTGGAGTCTTGCCCAAATTAAAGGTATTATCTCTAGCCTAAAGAACCTAAATGGGAGAACCACATCAGAACACCATCTTCAAAAAGTAACAAAGGGCCCAACATTTGACTAGTATGTATTAAGGAAAAAAAATATTATTAAGAATATTAAAAATAATTTGTCTCCCAGACAGAGAAAAATGTTTCCCCAAAATTTGAACAAAATATTTTTGTGAGCCAGGCATTATTGGGAGTCATCAACAATAAATAAACCAAGATGCTGTGCTCTTTTCCCTGAATCATAACATATGCATTACTGAATATACATCTCACAAAATTCTTAGATGGCTCATTAATTCCCTGATCCATTTCTTCATGCACCGCTGAAACTAAGGTGACCTTTCACAAATCAAACTATGCATACAGCAGACAGTTGTCCTTTCTACTGGAGAAATTTAATTTTTAGGGAAACATTACTAACTGAAGAAATAAGCTTTCGGCAGCATCCACGTCTTAGACTCAATAAAGGATAAGGATGGGATATTTATCCCATGACTGAACACCCTGAAGCAGTAATATGTGGTTGGCTTAAAGGGGATCTAAGAATCTCTGTTTGACAGACTGGCCACTTTCCAAATGAGAAATCAATGACTCTATATTCTGGGGAAAGAAAAGCCAGGATGGTTTATGACTTGTTCTGCATATACTGTGGATCCAGCCAAGCTCTGAATCACACACAGTTGAAAACAGTAAAAGTAACATCCCATGTCCAGTGAGGTCATCAGCAGCATAAGGTACATTCTGTCAGGACTCTGCAGACAGTGGCTTGCTAGATTTTGGAAATCAGCCTGTAGAAAGCCAAATATACTAGCCGGAAAAAGGGAAGATAACATTGGGTTTCGGTGCCTGGGATGGGCAGCTAACTAGATGAAGGCTTTTTTTTTTCTTTTTTTCTTTTTTTTTTTTTTTTTTTTTTTTTTTTCTGGCAAGGAGACTTGGAGAACAAATGCAGTGTGTAAAAAGTAATTCTGTCTGTGGGAATAGCACACACCTTTGTAATACCTGTAGTATTCTGAACAAATTGAAATTCTATTTAGTCACAGCCAATGTCTATGTACTTAATTACTTTTAAAAAAAAAACAAACAAACAAGCAAACAGAAGTCAAAAACCTTAACAAATTTGGTGTACAGGCTTACACTATTTGGTATGTCATTGCTACAATCACTCAGGAACAGGCAGAGAGGGCCACACGTTCTGAGGGACTGATCATAATGCTCAAAGACATCAAAACCCAGCCAAACAAAAGAGGTTAATGAAAGTGTTAAATTATAACAACAAACTCAAAAAAACAGCCATAGAACTTAGTAATATTTTTCCCAGAAATTTGTCACATTGTTTACAGCAACATGAATAACATTACTCACACTCTTAAGAAAGATACATTAAAAAAAAAAAAAGCAGGAACCAATCCTTTGCACTCTTCAGGTTGTCCTTCTCCATTTGTTTACTCTCCTGTTGGGCTGACGGTCTTTGACAACTTACAACCCCTCCCCATTTATAAAGTTTTTGGTGAACTCACACCAGCGTACTAAACCAAAATATCCTTTATTCAGCTCCATGTTTCTATGAGCAAATAACAGCCTGTAGGGATTCGATGCATCAGCTGCTTAAAAGATAAAAAAAAGATAAACCAGCTTGATGAAAACTCTTCACCACTTTCCTGTTGAGAGAAAACGGTTACACATTTCTAATAAATGAAGCAGAAACTGTCATTTTTTTGGCAAACTGATAACTAGCTGTAACAGCCGCATTGCCACAAGTTGCTTTTCCAAAGTAATTACCATCAGGCTCCCTGTGGTATGCAGTGTTTAACACATTCCTTCTGTGTTAATGAATGCAAAAGCAGGCAACACCACTATTAGTAATCGCTTTTTATTCGTAGTCCTCATTTTCCAGATAGGTCACATTAAACACAGCCATTAAACAATAGCGGTTGAGAAAATCCATACAATGTATGCTGCTTTTGTTTGGTTTTTTTGTGTCATTCACCAGTCATTGGTGCAACTTTGAGCCATATGGGGAGACAGGGGCTGATAAATGAGAATGCCAACCTGTATCACAATTGGGCCAGAGAAGTCAAAACCTTAATCAGATTTTATTCAATTACACTTCAAGTCAACAAATCTTGATAGCCAAAACTCCCATTAAAATTAATGCAATAATAATTGCTGCCTGATGTCAAAAGAAAGCAATTAAACAATAATGAGTGGGTGCATGTTATGCTAGGCTTCAGACTCCTCCTTGACCTCAGCAATTTCATTTCCATTTGACAGCAAGCAACATAAAAGCTTGTTTGAATGGTGTGTCTTGCTCCACTATGAACAAAGTTTGACTTCTAGGGGTAACTTGGACTGGGAAGCCTCTATTGTTAAGTGGCAAATCACAGTTCAGGAGACTCTGTTTCCTCATAAACATGCCAATTAAAAAAAACGGGGAGGCGGGGGGAAGGTCTGATTTTCAGTTCTGATTTGATTGGCCAATTGTATAAGGAACTCCCAGTTGCTGGCTTTTGTTAATTCAAAAAAGATACAGAATACCTTATTCGCTTCACAGTGTACAGTACAAATTTATTAGTTGCTTAACTTGCCTCCCTCAACTCCAACTTTCCTTTTATAATCTTGTGGCAGGTATTTCCTTTCAGTCTAATAAAGCATGTGTGTAAAATATGAGAGAAATAACTCATAAACTTTATCTTTCACTGCTGCCTCTTTCTCCAATAATGATAGTAGAGATACCATGGAGAAAAAACACTTTAAATTCTTTTGTGGGCAGTACATCCTTCACACACAATCATGTTAATTTTGTCTGAACCAGCAAAACTCACATTGTATAAGCTTTGCTGGTTTATTGGTTCATTATGTATCCATTCTAAATTGTGAAAAAATTTTTTTAGCCTCAGATATTCTTATACTGGGAAGGAGTAAGCCAGAGTTCTACAAAACAAGGCAGTTGAAAGACAAATTAAAGAAAAGCAAGATTTCCTAAACTCCTCTATAAAGCTGTGAGTCATGAATTCTGAATTACCTCAGAGTGGTAAATAAATAATCACTACTAAATAGAGATAATGTGTTAAACAGCTAAAGCTAGTAAATCACTAGTGACAGAGAGCCTTAAGGTAAATTCCTCTTACATTGGCACAGCCCTTTCTCAGAATGTTGTGGTTTTATGTCTTCAGAAACATACAATGAATTGTACAATTGGTTACTCAGTGTTAAAATCATTTATAAAATACACAAATCTCCATCACTTGACTGCATTTACATACTGGCTTAGATTTTGCTGAATAATGGATCTCACTGGCAGAGCTAAAGACTTGGTGCACAGACACTGAAGTGATGGGCACCACGGAAATACATAGAAAAGACTGATAAAACAGTTAAGAAATCCTCTCCACTATGGAATTTCAAGCTATCAAGCTATCAAGCAAAACCAATCTCGGGTCTCCTGGCCAAAAAAAAAAAAAAAAAAAAAATTAAAAAANNNNAAAAAAAAAAAAAGAAATTATATAACACAGACAACACCACATTTTAGATACATAAATTGTCCAAAACATGGAGAGTAGCTTGATAAGATATGTACAAGATCCTTCCTTTTCCATGTAATTGTAGACTTATTTTAACAGGAGCTAAGAGCAAACTGTCAGAGTTGGTGTCCCCCAAGGACAAATCGTTGTAGGACTGACTAGCTAAAATCACCATTTAAATGCAATCCCAAAACCAAAATAGGCTGTTGGGTCAACTTTTTTTCTTGAACTGATAAAAAACTATGGCTTGTGGTATTTCAGATTGCCAGCCCCTTTTACAAATGTTTTTATAGTACAGAGTAAATTTAAGAAACCAAGTACATATTGTTTAAACAATGTGCCATAGTGGTATTTCCAGCAGAGTATCTGAAATATATAAGGGACAAATCCTGAGCTAAATATCTAATTTTTCTGCATTTTCTTGTACTGTGGAAGTTCACTTGTTCTTTTATAAGTTTCATCTGAAAGTAATTTTGAATTTTTCAAATGCAATAAAAACACTCTTAGGAAACAATAATAAAAAGTAGAAACTATATCCCAAGTTATTCTGAGTTATTCTGCAAATATTATTCAGATCAAGTGAAAAACTGACTAAAAACACCCCCTAGAATAAGCAGTATTTATCTAGAACTGCAGTGAGCAATTGCACATGCTATAGTATCAGATAAAATACTGCTCATGCCACACTGGCATTGGCATGTTTCAGCTCTATAAACTTAATACCAAAACTTTGAAAATGGTGGCATCTCTGAAGAAGTTATTCAAATATCCTACACTGAACAGGCTGGCTGCATGTGTTGGGAAAAAAAAAAATACCCAAAGAGGTTCCAGATGTTGGTTCGAGTGTAATTTTTGTTATTAAACATGGGTTTGCAATAGAAGCTTCTACAAGGACTTGCACATAAGTCTCATGACTGATGGATGTATTTGTAGGCTGTTCAGTTAGCTCCATCAGCTCACTCAAACACATTTTGAACAGATTATGTACTGCAGTACTTCGTAGACCATACATTAAACAAGAGACTTTGCTCTGAGGCGCTGCTTCCCATATTCCATGGGGAAAAGGAAGCAGGAAAAAACAAAACTCATAGAGTTCGACAGCTACCGAGGCAACACTTGCCATTTACAATATAAGCCCAAATATTTTTGCAACACAACTATATATTAATTTAATAAAATACACAATATAGCTCTTATACACTCAACAATTTGGCTCATATGCACTGAATCTGCAATAAATCAATAAAAATATGTCATTTGATGTAAACACACTGAATCTTCTTACATTTGCACATTTAAATGACCATGTGATTTTTGTGGATGTCTGACATTTTCACTTTCCTGAGCTATTTTAGTGTCCACAAATGAATAAAAAAGTGTTAATAATGTTAATTTATTTTCTGTATTACCCTTAAGGTAACTCTTTTTTCCCCCAAACTTTATTTAACTTCCTTTTCTTTTTTTTTTTTTTTTTTTTTTTGAAAACTTACCACTAACTATTTATAGCTTTGTTGGACACTAAAATGCTAAATAGATATTAAAATCTTTTTTTTTTTCCTTTTATCAAGTGAATTAGCTTATGTGTGTGCAGGACAAGATGGACTATATAATTTTACATTTAACCTTAATATGATATGTAGTGTTTCATTAATGATGAGGATATGTTTTCTTGAATAATGGTCTGGAATGGTTCTTTTTGTTTTATTATTCTTTTTTTTTTTTTCTTTCTTCATATTTGTGGCAGATAACTTTGTACATAAATGTTTACCACAAATGAATGTTAATGCTTGGTGTCGCTTGGACTACTACAAGAACTCTTTATAGGACTTTCAGTAGAAGCCTGTGGTGGCTGCTGGAAATTCACCACAGATCAGCATTATTCAACCCTGTTTTTCTTGGGGTTTATACGTAAACAGTAAAGTCAGCATCAGCTATTGAGGACAGTCTTAAAGTATCAGACGTATTTCCATTCCATCTTTCTCAGACCTTCCTATCAGATTGTCAAAATGGCACTGTCTTTCCTTCTTTCATTTTATTCTTGGAGTACTTGACTCTGTCCTAATGAAAGTTTGGTCAAAATGAAACCAGTGTTATCTGTCAAAAAGAAAGAGCAGTGAAAAGAACATACTTGTGGGCACTTCAGATGTTCACTAAAAGCCTTAAAGCAGCATTGGTCTTCCTTCATTCCTGTAATTCTGTTACAACCAGGGAATTTATTTATTTATTAACTTTTGATCAGCAGAAGAGGAATGCAACTGCCAGCCTGTCCTTATTTTCCCCCTCACTTTCTGATGGCCACAGGGTCGCTTCCCCGACAGTCCTGCAAGAGCTTGTCTATTTCTCTCACAACTTCCTCAGCATCCACCGACTCCCTGCCTAGATCCCGGGCTGAACGGTCTAACTGCTCCAGAACAGAGTCCATCTCACTCGAGTCTCGGCTCACTCGGGAATGCACGTCTGCAAAGGCCCTAGCCATCTGATCTGATGCAATGAAGGAAGCGTCCTTTGACTGTTTACTGGGCGATAGATACTGACTGTCAGTTGACAAGTACTGGCTGCTTGGTTCAGCCAAGGCTCCTGATTTCACTTCACAACCATCCAGTGGTCCTTTTGTTGAGGTGCAAGGCTCAATGCATGTCTTGGTTGGGCTGCTCGATGCTGAGGGAACCTCCTGAAGCAGAGGACTCAGGGCACGTTTGGCTTTTAAGTATGGTTTAACATTGGCAATGAGAATAGTGTGCTCTCTCTTGTCTTTCCCAAATGTACAAAAAGTCTTTTTCCCAGTGGGATTCACAGTTTCGTATGTCTCAGTCTCAACGTTAGCTTCAACTGTGGGTACAAAGAGATTTGTGCGATAATCTGCATTCTCAGCCTGACTGGCTGCAGGGAACTGTGGCATCCAACACCTGTCAGAATGACCAAGCACTCTGCATTCATCTGTGCAGTTAACACATTCTTCTTGTTCTGCAAAACAAAGGAGAAAGAGAAAAAAACTCTAATTATAAGTGGATTTATTTAGACTAATGGATAGGCTATGATCAGCAGGTGATGGGCTTACTTGACATCTGGTTTCTTAATTATGGAGAAAAAGAAGAAGCTATAATTAAAATATTTCAGAAGGTTTGCATAAACCTGTTAGTTGAGACAATAGATTTATTTAACTCTGTTCTCCACATATTAAAGCATTCACACAGCCCAATGGAAGTATAAAGGGGTCATTAGAGAATCATTCTCAGTGGAATTGAGCTTCATCTGTAAACTAATCTGCTGTAGAAATCTTTTAGGCTTTGTTCTGTAAAACTCATACTAGAAAAGAGTGAACAGTACTTAGGGAACTCAAAAGGAATTATAAGGATTAATTTTTCAAATCAAATAACTGAGCAGTGACTGCCTTTCTGGAAATACAAACACTTCATAAAAATCAGCAAGCTGTTTTTTCTTTTCTTGTCACCTCCATTTAGTTTGTAATTGTTATGTTGTGTGACAGCCACAAAATAAAAAGGTTTTCTTAAAAAACCTACTTTTCCTGCTGAGAACAGAGAACTAGAATCTTCCATCAGTATGCATTAAATATAAGCTTGTCAAAAAGTGCATATTGCAATTTTATTAGACATGAGTATGGATCATGTAATCAGTTTTCCCCTTTTTTGTTTCAGTGCAAGTAAGTGAAAATGGATTTGCTCAATACATACAATTTGGAAGAATGACAAACTGTGACACACTATTTGAACTGATGATGTTTTCAGATAGGATTTCTATATCCTTATTTCTTTCAAAGAATATAATTAAATGAGATCCCTTTGTTGCACTTTTAGAACATGGGTTTTAATACTTCCTATTATAGAATTCAAAGAAAACTTTCTGTTTTAAAAACCATGGCTTGTGTGTGTCATTTATGTTTAATAGTTACACTGGGGGCAATATTTACTATCTTATTATTGTACTCACAACTCTAACCGATTACCAGGGATGAGAAAAATAATAAATAAAATAAATCCTTTTATTGTCTCTATGTTTCAGTTAACTATACATTGTCTTTCAATCATTTTTCTTTCACAAAATAGGCAGACAGGTTCAATACTTATTTTATCTGAGGAATTTAGTTTTTAAAAATGCCTGGAGTTCCAGTTAGACAAAAACTGTTAGTATACCTTTAACGATAAGGATGAAGCACACATACAGAGACATGCAAAACAAGTCTTCAGAAAAGCAGAACAAACATGTTGACCCAAAGATGGGGAGAATTTAAGCAATCATCATCTTTCTAAATTAGAAAACAAGTTCCTACTAATCTTATAGCACTACCTGATTAATGGGTGATTGTACTGCAGAAACATGAGAAAAGGAACACCAAAGGTGCTATGAGAATCCAAGACTGCAAACAGTTTTTCACATTTCTATAAAGATATGAATAAATAGGACTTAAACTAAAATTGTATTATGTAACAGTGCTATTAAACTGGGATAATTTGCTCAGCCTGATACTTGTTAGTGATACCGTTGTGTGAAAAAGTGTCATTCTGTATATTTGAATCCTTCTTTGAAGACTTTAAAATCTAATTCTGGTGTAAGCCCTGAAAAAAATACCAAAAGCAAGAGAGAATGAGGTACAGGGACATCAAAACAGTGATTGTTGAGAAAAGGATGTAACATAAAGGCTTTAAACATAAAATCCATAGAGGTGAGTCAGCCTCAGCTGTGTACCTGCTAAAATCATGGAACAGATCTTCCTGGAAGGTGTATCAAAATATATGGAAGATGGGGAGGTGATTAGACACAGACAACAAGGCTTCACTGAGGGCAGATTTTGTCTGACTAATCTGGTGGCTTTCTACGATGGAGTGACTGCATCAGTGGACAAGGCAAAGTCTTTTGTCAGGCCTCTGCTGTGTTTAAATATTGATATGGACACAACATTCTTGGTGCTAAATTGGAGATTGATGGATTTGATGATGGGCTGTCAGATCTATAAGGTACTGGCTGGATGGTCATGTGCAAAGAGTTGCAGTCAATGTCCAAGTGGAAACCAATGATGAGAGGTGGCCCTCCAGGGTCCACATTATTATTCGCATTAATGAGATAGACAATGAGTGCACCCTTGGATCACAACAAGCTGAGTGGTGCATCTGATTCGCTGGAGGGAAGGGATGCCATCCAGAGGGACTGGGACAGGCTTGAGAGGTGGGGGCCAGGTGAACATCATGAAGTTCAAAAAGTCCAAGTACAAGGTCCTGCCCCTGGGTTGGAGAATTCACCAGTACTAACACAGACGGGGGATGGATGGATTGAGAGCAGACATATTGAGAAGGATTAGGGATACTGGTGGATGAAAAGCTGGACATGAGCCAGCAGTATCTTCTTGAAGCCCAGACAGTCAGTTGCATCTGGGGCTGCATAAACTGAAAGAAAGCAGATTTAGATTGTATGTGAGGTAGGAACTCTTTGAAATGAGGGTTGTGAACAGATTTCCCAGATAAATTGTGGATGTCCCATCACTGGAAGATTTCAAAGTCAGGTTGGACATGACCTTGAGTAACCTGATAGAGTGATGGACATTTCTGCCCATGGTAGATATCTCAAGATCCTGTCTGACACAAACCATTCAATGATTCTATGATCTCCAAGGAAAACTAATCCACATGCTGACTTTAGTATACAATAAAAATTAAAATTACCATGATGAAAAGCAGGAGTAAAATAACCCCAACCTTGGGACTGTAACACAGTGGCAAAACTGAAAATAATTTGAGGAGGAAATTTAAGTTTGTTGATTTTGATTTTACTTCACTTGAAGGAGATGACATTGGTATGCATAACTGCAGAGACAACATATGTGTGGCAATTGCTTAATGAAATGGGAGCCATATGAATGAAGGACATAGCTATACACCTCATTCCACCCATTAGTTCACCTCCACTAAAGTTCTCCGTGTCTAGTTTTCCAGAGCTTCTACAGCATCAAACAGCTGCTGCTTAAAACAGCCAAGTGAAACAGCTGCTCTCTCTCTCTCTCTCTAAAAAAAAAAAAAATCCCTAAACAACCAAACTCCTCCTCCTCCAAAGAAACTCATCCAGAAACATAAAACTCCACAAAATGAACCAAATCAATATATTTTTAAAAACACCCTCATCTTCCTAATCCTTCAGAGTAAATTTGTGGCAAGCTCAGCCTCTAGCTTTATAAGTGGACTTACAGAAATAGGTGTTTCCTTTAGGATTTTCCCTCACAATATCTAAAGTTATTTTTCTCTTACACAGTATTCATGACAATGCTGAGTAAAAGCTTTCTGGTGCTTTTAAAGGTTTGCCTAAACAACTAATCAGCTTTCCAACTAACTATGATGTTGTAAGCTTAACTAGCCTTTGTATGGATATTTGTATACAAGTTTGTTGCTTTATAGCAAAAGACAAAAATTAAACCCTGCTGCATGTTAGCTACCATAAAAAGCTCTGAACTGCACTATCAATTGACCAGTAATTTTCTCTGCTCCTCTCTTTTCAATTACTCTATCAAAGCAAGATCCCTATATGCTCCTTCCTTTCTCACATAAAAATAACCCAAACATTACAGTTTATTGCATTATACCACAAAAAGGCTATCTCTAGAAGGGAAGCTTTTTCTGTCTTTCAGGTAGTAGTTCTATGTCATATTCTCTTAAAATATATTGAATAATTATTCATATATATCTATATACAATTCTCTGCTATCTACATTGACAACATTATATATATATGTATATATATATATATACATCAAATATCGAACAGGGAAATTCTATTTTGACACTGACTCTTTTTCTAAAACTCTAATGAACTGAATTTCTTTAAAAAAATACTCCCTAAACTAAGATTGAAACAAACTAACTCAAGATGAAAGGTAAAGATCAGAGAAGTTCTCAGTTGCTGGAAATAAATATTGTAAACTTATTCAGTAGGTATTCGGTACTGTGCAACAAAACAATGCTTTGAGATTTTCAACACTCATTAGGTTAATTTATTGCAACCAAGTTATGGTTGAAGGTTTCTACTTTTAGCTCTCATGTGCATACATATACACTGCTTTCAGGAGGGGCCTTACACAGTGTTTAGATTATTCATTACTGTCAACAAAAATACAAATTTGCTGGCAATCTCTAGGTAAAAGAGACATATATCATATAGTATATATGCATTATGTATATATTACATGCTGTATCTTTTTTCCCCATCTCAATTCCTGTATTTGTTAAAGCAATTTTTATACTTGCATTCCTACTCACTGTATCAACTAACTTTTCCTTTCTGCTCCCTGGACATCGTAGCAGCAACTGAATTAAATATGAAGCCAAAAAAGGACAAAAAAAAAAGTACTGAATGTCCTTGAATTGAAACCCACCTGCATTGCATGAGCTTTGGTGCTCTAGCCCTGAAAATCTCGGTCTTTTCGTTTCACTCTTTTATGTCACATCATAGGGAACGGGTTTTGAGTATTGATTATCATACATTATAGGCTGCTTGTCTCACCATTAGCCTGTAATTTTGACTGCTACAGCTAGCACACACTGAAGAAAATAGAACAGGGACTTTTGTACTAGTAGCAGAAACTACAAACACAAAGTGAACTATCACCACCAAGTGCCAAATTAGCACATAGGAGAAAATAGAATCAATGTAAGGGTAAATATATAAATATATATATGTAAAACAGGTCATATGCTGTGCTGTACAGCAAGATGTGCTGGTAGAGTGATGCGCACCATCGGTCTTTATCTCTGTGCTTGTCTCCCTCCTGTTGAAAATAAACCCTTAACAGTGCATATGTGTACAACAAACAGAAGCAGTCTAGAGGTTTTCCCAACTCTCTGGAGCTTTAAGGGTAAACAGTCAGAAGTGCTTTATGCACTTAGGGGAGAACATACACTAAAATAGAACTGCTAAATTATCAGCCGTAGAAAGAAAAGGAAACAAGGTAACTGTAAACAACAGTTGCCTGGTTAGGAAATGTATTCTGGATGGAAATTTAAAGATGGTCTAGGATGAAAGTTATATTGGCAACATATAAAATGCAATGCAAGGTATGTATTTTGGTGCAGCAGAAGACATATCTCACATATTTTATTCTATTACCAGAGGAGTTATATTTATCACCATCTTTCTAAAGCAAGCTAAAAGAAAAAGATCCTTTTATAGTGGTATCTACAATTTCCTACACTTTCTTTATAAATATTGTGAACAGAATTAATTATGGGTACTGATTTCACTCTAAATATATTACACTATGAAGTTAATTAATTAATGCTTTAGATAGCTGGCTCCTTTCAAAGGATAAAACAGATATATCTTATTTTGACTCACTAATTATATGAAATTTACATAATGATAACAAAGAAGAAGCTCAAGAATTATTATTTTTTTAAATAGTGAATCAGGGTGGACAAATCAAGTCAATAAATACAATGTTTTCTGCAATTTAACTGGACCCTAATTATTTTAATTACATATACATGCAAAGTAGAAAAAGAAATGTAAGGTAAACATCAGCATGCAAATATTTCCAAGAAGTATTTTATGTACCATTTTTTATAGGATGAAGAACACTGTAGTCTGTATTGAAGTACTACATACAATCTAATAATAAATGTCAAGATTCTCATACATGGGAAGTCAGACTATAAACATATGTGCATACACATATACATGTCTGCTTTTACAAATATTTATGTAAATTAATGAATCTACGTGTATTTAAAGTCTGATTTCTATACACAAGCCTGGATATATAAGTAAGCATAGACTTAGACCTATGTCATCCTATTCCTCACAAAACCTGTAAATTATTTTATCAAAATGCATTTGGAATTAAACAAGGCAGACAGAGTTCAGATCATTATGATTTGTAAGATTTGAACTGATAAATAGTTATTCGAGTGCATTCTTTTCCAAGAACTTCTTACAAAACATTTAAAAATGTAGCTTTTTATTGCCATTTGTTCTTTGATAGAGACTAAATAAGAATATGGCTAGGTAAGTACATGAATAACACTAAATATTTTAAAATGTCAGTAACTTTTGTTATTTTTCATTGTCCTAGGAAAGCCTGTCTTTCAGATATCCTTTTTTTCTCTTTCAATGGGAGATGTCTAGTTTTTATTATTGAATAAACACCTTCTTCTAACTATTTTTTAAATTTGTTTCTATAAATATGGAAATTAAAAATATGCATTAACTTTCAGGGATGGTTCATAGGTTGATTCAGTTGACTGGAATGACTATCAACTAACAGGTCCAAATTAAAAAATAAACCAGAAGACCCCTTTTAAAATGTATGCCACCTTCTTTTTGAAAACATGCAGTTTCACAATATCTTCATTCCTGAAAATGCTCTATTCTTCATTGCATTACAGAAAATAGAAAAGCATCTCTTTGATCATGATTTTTTCACATGACAAAGAAAAAGATCTGCCTATGAATGCCTACCTATGGTTCACACTGACTTGTCTAGGAGATCAATTCCTTTCACTCTTGACGTTGTGAATTTGTGTTCATTATTGAAAATATTTCCATGTGGGATTTACTCAGTAATGAAACAAGGTGTAAAATTCTCTGCAGGTTGTATTTCTCTGGTCCAACCACAAACACACCATTCTTTACTGTGAGGGTGGTGAGGCACTGGAACAGGTTGTCCCATCCCTGGAAGTGTCCAAGGCCAGGCTGGATGGGGCTTTGAACAGCCTGGTTTAGTGGAAGGTGTCCCTGCCCATGACAGGGAAGCTGGAATGAGATGATCCCTTCCAACCTAAACCATTCTATGATTAATGTAAAAAACCTCCACCTACAGCAGTGTTTGCTTTAGGCTAATAAAATAATGTTATGCTTCATATTTTTAATACCTTAAATAGATATGAAAGATCTGTATTTTCCATACATATGTGTAAGCAGATGGACAATAAATGCCACATAATATCTAACAGAGAATGTAATTAACTCTGCTTTTCAGAACTTACAGTAATTCCTAAAATATGACCAGAAAACCTCACAGAAGTTACATGAAATGGTGGCTTACTTTTTTTATTTTTTTCTTTAATTTGAGACAGGCAATTGCCTTTAAGAAAGAACTGGAAAGACTATAAGTAGATATTTATTACAGGAGAAAAATAATGTGTGCTTTGGCATGTCCTAAACACCGGGTCTATATGACATGTCTGTTGAGAACAATCAGTTAAAGCACTACTTCTGTGGTTGGATTTCTGTTTAATTACAATTGATTTTGACATAAATGAGCAGAGGTAAACAAATACTTCTATACTTCTCTTGCTGTTATTAAACAGAGCTGTCTCCTATCTGAGTATTTATATTGTCTTGTCTGTTTAAAGGCTCCTTTCAGTCAGGAAAAGCAATTATGTAGCTCAGATTAACAAAATGACTGGCAGTAAAATGAGAGTGGGCTGCCACATTTTTAAACCTCTTGGATCTCAAGGTTTTCTCCTGGTATTATAAATACAAATTTCTGAGGTCTATAATTCTTACCCAGTTTCCTACAAGTGATGCTGGGTTTTTGTTTTGTTGTTTGCTTGTTTTCTGGACACAGGATAAAGACAATATATGTTTTATATTGTTATGACATGAAAAACTTCAAAAGCCATAAAAATATAATGGTATATGGATTTAGTTCTAGTTCACATTTGTCCCAGACAATAAATATTGGAGGAATAGTTCAGGATTACAGGGAGCACTATGGAAAATTTAAAACATTTCTTACGGAAGTATGCTTTAATTAAATGCTTACAATTTAATGACAATCACATATTTTTCTTTAATAACAATAGAAGATAAAGAAAATATTTGTGTTACCTGAAAATTTTCCATCTTCACAGCGGGCTGGTCCACAGATCCCAACAATGGGTCTTTGGCCTCTGCCTTGCTGTTCTGGAGGCAAATCAGACCTGTGAGTCACAGACAGGGATAGGCTCTGCTTCCAAAATTCACAACAATGTCAAAACTTCTGCAGCAGAAAAACAGCTTCTACCTGTGGTCCAGGCACAGCTCATTACCCTTGATTTTTTTCAGTTTTTTCAGTGGAAAAACCCCACATGTTTATAGTTGGCAATGTCTTAACTAGTAAAATGCATGTCTCATTTCTTCCTAATGGAGGAGAAAGAAGACACCCAGTCTTGATTTCCAGTGTTTGCCTATAAGTTGAGTGGCCCTGACTCAAATTTGCAGTGTAAAGACCATACAGCAGACATGAAACAGTCATTTTGGTCTCTTCCCCATCCCGCATAAAAAAAGTCTTTCTAGCCCAAGGCTTCAGGAAGAAAATATACAAAGGCCAGCAGTGCCAGCCCTGCCCTTAGCTGAGAAGCTACTGGGAAACCTGAGCAATATGACACACTGATCGTTTTAAACTGTAAATCTTTGTTGCAGAGCCCCAAAGCTGTTTCCTGAGAAAGAAGGAAAACTAAACTGCAGTAATTAACAGAAGAGAACAGCCTTGTGTGTCTTTTACATAGCACATTTTTAATATACCACATTTTCACTCTTGATCAAGACAGTGCCAAGGATATTACAACAGGATTGCACTAGCATCTAAAAAAGCGAGATCTCCTAAATCTGAAACCTAACCGAATTTGTGTAATCATTTGCACAATTTGCATGATATTCACATTGTTTTTACTAACTTTATTGTGAGCTAGTCATAATTACAGTATCAATGATTTCCATATCTAATTTGCAGCATTTACTAAAGGCTGCATACTGTAGTGTGGCAGTGTTTAGTAATCTAGTCATTAACCAGGACCATTGTGAGCCACCCTATACAAATATTAACAGATTATATAGTTAGAGACAAAAGGTAACAAGTGATTATGACAAACAAAAGCAGTGAATGGGAAGGAAAGACAACATTAATGAAAATATAATCACGCTGTTGACATTTCCTGAAAATACCAATATAAAAGCTCCATAATTTAAAGGAACTATCCCCATCTGTCACACCATCAAGCCACCAAAGATGAGCTATATGCTACACCACTGAACCTTCCTTACCCACTGCCAATTATCTCAGTATACAAATCTTTAATTAGAAGGCACCAAGCTTTTCGCTTTGCAAGCTTGCCTCAAGTTTGAATATGACAACTTGTTTACAGATATTGACTGAGATGGGTGCCACTGAGGAGAGAGACATGACAGGCTTCTGAGGAAATCTTTATGTTCTTTTGATGTTTACATCCTGACTGTAGGTAGGCTCTGTTGAATGGAAGTCTGTCAGCTTCTGTGTAGGAGCCTGGTTTGTCCCAAAACAGAATCAGTGCAGTAATGCTCTTCAAATGCTATCTGTTTTTCCATTGCAAAGTCTCATAAAAATAACTACAAAGGCTACATGGATGCTGAATCATTCAAAATCTGACCACTTTGGTGAAAGAGAGTATTTTTCTCCACATCCCTGCCAATATGCCTGGATTTACATTCAAAATCTCCTTTAACAGCCATAATGAGACCATGACTATTTTATACTGATAGATGGAAAAGCCTACTGGGTATCATCCTCTGATTCAAAATGTTGATGTCCTAAGTGGGTCATACACTTTGGACTTCATGGAAGGTACAATCTGACCGAACAGGAGGAAGAAGACTTTTCATGATCCTGCTCTCAGAAAAAAACTTTAGGTTGTCTAGACATCTTAAGGAGCTCTTACTTAGAGAAATTATTTAAGAGTTTCATATAGAGTCTTCCCCATACTAAGTAACATATTCATTATTGTATGATGGTCCCTCAGACTATTATTTAGGAGATTACTAGTGTGTTATTACCACTTTTGAAAAAGATTTGTGGAATGGGATTACCCTTGTGCCAATTTATGAAGAACGCACATTCTCTTAGCAATTTAAGCTTCATAATGCTATCCTACTTAACTTTTCGCCTGGATAGTGCTCCAATTAGATCAATCAGAAAGGATAATTAAGGATGCCTTTTACAAATCTGTCTCTGTAAATATACCCAGTTTGGCGAAGAGAATTATACATGTAAACAGATTCAACACCACATTTCCAGATTCTCCATGAACAGTGAATTAATTTGTGAAAGACATGTATTGAAGATGCCTTTAGAATAATCTTATATTCCTTTCCCCTGATCCTTCATCAAGAACTCTAAGTTATAGATCACCTTCTTATGTTTCAAGGATTGAGGAGATTATAGATATTAACACCACTAATACAGAAAAATCTCTCCTACTAGTTACTGTTTTGTGCAGCAGTTCAGCTGCTTGACTGAGAGTCACCTTTTTACTTGTCATCTTTTCATTTGTTATAGCTTCAATTTCTGAAGTGATGTCAGAATACTTTGATGCAACAAAAGATAGCTTTAAGAAAAATTGTCCATTTGGGAATTATTTCCGAAGATGTTGTCACTATATGTTCTTTGTTTTCACTAATATCTTCACTTTTTAGACCTGCTAACTATTGGAAGCTTTCTTTCTGGTGTCTAGCAGCCTCTAACCTGAGCCATGTTCTCAGAAAAAGTGTATTTTAGTCTAGGAGATAGACTTAAAAGCTAATTACAAACATCACCACCAAGATGCAGTCAGGCTAATTTCTGTTAGCTGTGCCCTCAGCTTACTTATCTGAACACCCTACAAAGGAAATCAGCAGTGAAGCATTAGATAAGTTAAACACTGTTCTGGTAAAGCAAGTATAAGATGCAACTGTTAAAGTTAAAGCTGCAGAAGGATTCAGAATAAGCCAGTTAGTATCAATCTATTGACATCCTTTAAGAAAATCTTTATTTTGTAGAGGTGATGAAGACACTACACCCCTATAAATGGGGAACACATGCTATAAAAAGCAGTAATACCTATTCTAAGAACAGATAATTTTAAACTTTCTCAGGGTATTTAAAGCAATCTTTTCATTTACTGGAACTTATCACTATAATATTTACTTGACCTAAGGTTTCATGAATGCTTTCCAACACACTTGATTTTAATGGGTCCCACTCCTCCCAGGCTGCTTGTTGTATTGGAAAAACAAGGCAAGAGACCTGTACAGTTATTGTTAGCTTGAATTCTGAGTTTCACAGATAAGGAAGAGCAGAGAAATCTAAGCCCTAATATATACTGCATGGTTCTTCAAAAACAGCCTCTGGGTTTCCTAATAAAAATGTAGCTTTTCTTTGTTTTTCTTTAAGAAGAAAAATTGCTTTAATTCCCAAGGAGACAAAAATAAAGCACCATATCTGAAAGTAAGGCTCAGCCTGACCTTGAACACATTCTGTAAGGAATTAAGGTAAGAAAAAATTGTCTTATGGGAAAAAGAATCAAACTTTTTGTTGTTTTGTGTCCACCAGTTACAGAGGTGCCTGTGCTCAGGCACAGTATGTGTACCACTTCTCAGGTACCTAAGAAACAGTCTAGCAGAGCTCTAAACTTGTTTGTAAGCTCTCAAGTGACTCTCTGCAGTTCCAGCTGAAGATGGATACAAGGCAGCTAATTTGCTACCACCAAGGGAAAATGTTATAACATAAAAACATTCCCTCCCTTAGCTTCAAAACTGTCGAGTGCCTAGAGTGCCTAGGGAGCCCGACTATTTGTAGAGCTGATAGTATGCATATGCTTCCTCTGTAACTGTTACATGAATACATCTGGCATCTGTCTCTGTGTTAAACAGACTTAATTGTCCCTAGTATTACTATGCAGAAACTCTGTAACCTGGATGGGTAATGTGGAAGAAATAAGTGAAAGGATTGATAGGTTTTGGTGGGGTTTTTTTGTTTTTTGGTTTGTTTTTTTTTTTTTTTTTGGGGGTTTTTTTTTTTTTTTTTGTTGGCCGTGTTTTTTGCATTACTGGCAAGATATGCAAGGAGCTCAATACTATGGCTATAATAAAAATATTTTATCTGTGCCTTTTGTGTAACTTTAAATAATGTTCTTCTCTTAGCATGACATTGGTACTTTGTAGTCTTTTAATCAAATGGGGTTGGTTTTGCTGGAACTCTTTTTTTCCCCATTTATTCTTCTTTTATTTTTTCCTTTCTTGATTGTTTAGGACCTCTCTTTTATCCACATCAGACTTCAGAGCTTTTAATCATTTGCTAGACATAGCTGGACTGATTCTGAAGACATGCCATTTCTTTTTTTAGGGGGTATTAGGGGGACTATACATGCTAGTACATTATTCAG
Source organism: Rhipidura dahli (assembly GCA_013399225.1). NCBI lineage: Eukaryota > Metazoa > Chordata > Aves > Passeriformes > Rhipiduridae > Rhipidura > Rhipidura dahli. The sequence goes on along the minus strand of VXAC01002317.1, from coordinate 306,256 downwards.
CTCACTTGCCAGCAAAGTCAAGACTCAGGCAAAGCACTTGATTTCAGATTTCAATATATTTTTAAAAGATCAAAGAGCATGGAAAATCTTGTTCTTTGGTTAGACAGACCATGCAGAACAGTAATACTCTGAAAGATGGAGGTAGCTGCATAGAACTAATACTAAACTGAAGGCCTTTTGAAGTTACTTTAACCTTTGTGTCAATGTTCATCTCAAAATCCCCCAGCAAAGTAAAAAAAAAAAAAAAAAATTGCTTTTAATTGAGAAAACACACAGAAATGAGTTCTTCCTGTAAAATGATAGGAAAAAACCCCATTGCAGGTTTGACATCTGACATTATTCATGATAGCACAGAAGAAATATCCTCAAGGTACTTCTACTAAGATTTATTTCTTTGAGCAAGACTATAAAGCATAGACTTTCCTAATGCAACTGTACCTGCCCAAGTCTATTTAGAGCTCAGAGTAAAGCTATTCCTACAGTTGAGATCTGACTTCTTCCTACCAAGTGCATTAAATTCTAGGGAGTAGGAAGACAGGCCATAGGTTTTTCACCCCTCCTGTTGAAGCTTTATTGTCATGCAACAGCATGATAAAGCACAGCGAGCTTCCATTTAATCTTCTGTATAAGGGAGAGGTCTTGTCAGTCAAGGGACTGAATAAAAGCCCACAGGATGTAGATTCAGATGCTGAATATTAGTTTCATCAGCAACATAGCAGCAGCTACAAAACAGAATAATTTCATTCAACAAACAGAGAAATCTATAATCTAAATTTTGACAATTCAAATTAGGCTAGAATTCTTATTGCAACTTTGGAGACAATGGAGAGGAATGAATTCAGAGAGCCATTCGGAATGCCACTGAAAGGCTCCAGACCTAAAACACTTCATAGGTAGGTCTACCTATCTTCATGTGCATGGAGTTGATGTCCTGAAGTTGTCTACATCTGTTTTAGCAATACATATCAATTGGTCTGCCTTTCCCTATAAGCTGAGTTAAGCTTTTCAGCACTCAGAAAATTGCTTGCTTTGAGTCTAAGAGCCCAATATTTCCTGAACTAGTGTAGGTGGGATTGAGGTGTGTAACTCAGCAACAAGTCCCCTTTTCCATGATGTGCTCCTACTGCATTGTCCTCCCACTGCTAAGAAAATGGTTACTTTGCAAACTAATAGCTAAATGATACCATGCACGTATAACTCCTGGGATATCCACAGAATATTTGTCAGATCAAGTTTCATGGTATTTTTCCTCTGAGCTATTTTCAGGAAAAAGCAAACAAATTTCCTTGTTCTCTTATACCGTGCTAGCATGCTTATAACAAGCTACTACTCTTTTTACAGAATTAAGACTTGTGACAAAGTGCTGCACTTTGAATGCCTGAAGGAACACACTGGGATCTGGTGTTCTTCACTGAGGAAAAATGTAGCTAATCCAGACCCTTCTTGCAGCTGCAGCCTTGGCTCCAAGTTCATGTCAGAAGCACAGCAGGGAGTGACTTTGCTGACATATAGATTCTTCCACAATTACAAAAACAAGATATGGTGTGAAGTGGAATTTTATTTTGCTCTTATTCCATAAATTTAGCAAGAGAAATCCAGATCAGATGATCAACTCTACTTTGTCTCTCTTTGTCTTGTTGGCATATTACCAACTTGACTAGAACATCATCCTGTCCCCTGAGGGAATCTGGGGGCAGAGCCAACTCTTCTGTCCAGCCATACCTTGCTTTTTGCAGCCCAGGCTCTCCTGGCTCACAGATCTAGCCAAATCCTAAACACAGCACAGTAATGGACACCTTGCAAATTCATTGATATAGAGCAGCATATTGGGAATTCCCACCAGTCACTGATTCCATTCTCAGAAAGAATGATGATCACAAAATTCCTGTTTTAAAGGCTGAGTAGGACTGAGCTCTTTCATTCATTAAATCTGTTGCTTTCAAAATCAACCCAAGTATTCCTTCTTTAAATAAATTCTCAGTGAAAATTTGGCATGTGCTTTTTGATTCAACAATGTTAAATTGGTATTTCTCTGAGAGTCAGACTGTGATGATAAACAACTGTCAACAACTTTGTTCATAAAATATCAGTCACAGTCCTCTGAAAAGCTGATACGCTTGTTTAGCAGTTAATTTTTTGAAAACATAATCAAGTGGAAAACCAGTGGTGGTAATCCTGTGAGTGGATCTTCATTACCAAATGATGCTATGATATTTTTACCACAACTCCGTTTAGAGACTGCAGCCTATTGATCTGCATGATATACAAATAAATTCCATTCCAGCTTGATGGTACAAACTGTCTTCAACAAGCTCATTTGCCGTTCATTGCACCTGTACTACAAGAGGTTTGTTCGGGGCTTTTACTGGACAGAGTTGTAAGGCTAATATTCAAAAGATACATTGGCATAAAATATGCCAGGGTAGATATTTTCAGGTTTAGACCATGTGTTTTTTGGTAGCTAAGGGTTTTTAAAAAGAAAATAATCAAATTTTTGGAAAATGTAAAACTAGTATGGGAAAATAAAGGGCAATGCCTTGTTAGGCTAAACACTCTGTATAAAAAAAAAGTTCTTATGTAAGTCTGATTTTCAAGATGAAAAACAAAAGAGAAGAAATAATATATTGAATCTAAATGTTTATGTAAACCATTTTCACTGAAGTTTCCTATGACTAATTCATTAGAAATTAATTTGTTTGCAATCTTTCTTTGAAAAAATCATATCTAAAGTAATATATTTATTTTGCTTACTGTGAAAATCTGTTTTATAAAACAATCAGCAAATGTTGTTCTGGAATATAATTGCCTATTAAATTTCAAAGAGGAAATCAAAGAGGGGTAAAAATACAGGTTAAAACATTTCACACAGAGAGGAATATGTATATTTCAGTCACTTTTTATTTTCTGACTTCGGAGAGGAAAATACAGCATTTTCTATATGCTTTCAGTGTCCCAGTTAGCCTGCTCAAACTATGATGACAACATGCATTTTTGATGACATGGATGAATACATCTAAAATTCAAGTCTTCCTTCTCACAAAACTGTAATCCAGTACAGAAGGTCAATGACAATCTGCCTTTTAAGGCCAACTGTTTGTGAGTAGTAAAGCAGCATTTTCTTGTTAGGATTTTTCTCCCTGCTTTTCTATCTGATTTCTGCAGGGACATGCATCTATTTACCACACTAAATCCTGTTGTTCATCTTTTGCATGTAACATATTCTTTGTTCATTTACTAGAAGCAGACAAACAGAACTGGTTTTATTGTCAGCACTCTCCAAAGACACAGTCTTTGCAAACCTAGCTAATCCCCTCCTACTTATTATTCAGCAATCAGTGTCTGCCAATAGGATTTGGGAATCCCAAAAGACAGTGTTTAAAGGGAAGGGTTAAATTCAGCTTGTGTAATGCCATTCTCTGTTCCTGGGATAATTCATCATATTTAAGGAATCTGTTCCATGGAGGGACCTAAGGCTGCCAATTAAAATAAACTAAACTAGATGGACAGCCATCTGAGTGAATGAGATCACTGCCATGATCTGAAGCAACTTTATTAATGGTGAGAAGCTCTGTTGGTAGAGACAGTTCTTTTAATCTGCTCCAAAGGCCCACATATTCCTTGCAGAATGTTGCGTTTGGGAGGTCTACAGTTAAGCTCCCTGAGAAGCAACGATATTAAGAGAAACCTGCTGGGGTACTTGATTTAACATTAAAGTGAATTTATCAGCTACTCCCAACTTTTTGAGAGACTAATTGAATTATCAAAAGCTGCAATGGGGAATGTAAAGCCTTCTGAGAACAGATTTGTAATATAGATAAAATCCTTAACTCATGCCATGTGATTATCTTAAAATGTAGAAACAGCCTGGGTACTAAAACACACCTGAATTTAAGAATTCTTTTCCCTGTCTAAAGCATCTCTCTACCCACCAAAATTACAGGAAAAGTCAAGTGTTTGGACAGGAAAAAAGAAAAAATTATTCTAAAACATCTATTCTGTATCCCCTTTCAATGTCTTCAGGTGTGTTGGGTGCTGCTAGGGTAAGTTCTGTCAAATTTGTTGCTCAACTGTATATGGCATAAATTTTAATCTTGCACTTTTTGAAGGCTTTCAACTTCCCTCATTTTCAGTGAGATCACACATGATTAAAATCAAAGATGAATGCATCATCTGCATGAACATGAGCATAAAATAGTGATGAAAAAGCTGCTTTTAGCCTAGACAATAATTTCATCTGTGAAAGGTCAACCTTGTCTAAAATTTTGCAAGATACTTATCTGAAAATTTATTATTTAATTCTGTCACTTCCATATACATATTGGAGTGGAATTGTGGAATAGATCCTGGCAAAAGAGACTAGTGGATTGGGAGTGTGTGAGTCTGAAAAAGTTACAAGAAAAAGGTAATTTATTGTATCCCACTGACATTTTGCAAGAGATCACTTTCATATACATAAACAGTAATGCTCTCAAGGATGTTGTTGTATTTATGTCATAAAGAAAAAGCCATTTCTACAATACATACATTGCCATATGCTTGTTGACAAATGTATGACAAGTACTTAATTGCCCTGTTAACAATTATAAAAATACTTTAAAAAGTAAAAAAATTGTTAAAATTGTTAAAAAATGTTAAAATTGAAACTATGACAGTAAAGCTTACAAGACATGCATGGCAGAATAAAAGATGCAAGACTAATTTTGCCCTCGTAAGCCTCGTGTGCTGCAATCAAGTGCAGTGACAAGAACCTGGAGGAGTTCACTGCATTAAGAGGTGGAAAAAGGTGATTGTAAGAAGTGTGAATATAATTCTATACCCATAATACATTCGTTTCAGAGTGCAAGGACATCTGTTAAAATGCTTTCTCTTACCAAGCAGCTTTAGAGATGTTTGGAAAAAGCAGGTAAAGAATCACAAATAGAGGATAATTGAATATGATTCTATAAGGCATCAGAAAGGATACTGTAATCTTATTCTATGACAGAAGTATATCCTGTCCCATAAATACAACTGGTGATAATTGTGAGTAATTATTAATTATACCAAGAACCAACAGCTTATCTCTTATGCACAAAACAATCTGTAGAATTTTCAACACATACTGTCTTAGGAGACCCTTTGTCTTACAGAGACCTCCTAGAGGAGTGCAGAATGTGTCATTTAGTGAAGTGGACTTGGGAGCACATCAGAAGCTGAGGTGCTATTAGTTATCTCTAATTTATTCCTCTAAATATAATTTTTCTCTTTTTATGAAAAGGGAAAGAAAAAGACAACTGTCCCTGCATTCGATTCATGTCTATTCTTTCAACATATGCAAATATAATGTCTTTCCAGCCTTCCTAGAGCCTCAGAAGTAAGTTTGCATGTCCCTGATTTTTGGAGAGTTATTTCACTGACAATTACAGATTTCACAGAATATTCTGAGTTGGAAGGGACCCATAAGAATCTTTGAGTCCAACTCTTAAGTGAATGGCCTGTACAGGGATTGAACTTGGCCAATTAGCACCATGCTATGACCAGCACCATGCTATGACATCTTTTGACTTTCCATCTGTCACCAAAGGAAAATTAAATTTTTTCAAAATTTTGAATATTTTTTGCTAGGTTGGGTGCAGCTCTGAGCAACCTGGCCTAGCGCAAGGTTTCTCTGTCTCTGGCAGGGGAGTTGAAAGCAGATGGATTTATGGTCTCCTCTAGCTCAAGCTATTCTATGATTCCCTGGTTCTATGATATTTGTCCCACTCATATTCCTGTTCATGACAGTTTTGTCCTCCTTGAGCTGCTGTAAGGAGCAGTTTGTCTCCCTGTGCTTGGTTCTGTTCGCTAGACCAGTTTCTGTTGCACTGACTACAAAGATAACATGGCTACAATAATACATAGTGCCATGAGCAGTGGCACTAATTAAAGCTTCTTTTCTGAAAATTTCTGTATTGACTGACGTGTCTTGGAAGGCACAGTCTGCTTGAAGCTTTCTAAGTAACTGAGGCATTGTTAATGACTCTCTTCAGTCAAGAGTCTTCAGCATCTAATAACCTGTGACATCAGTTTTCCACCGATATTGAACACTTATAGAGGCCATTACAGCTGTCTATATCCACAAAATTTGTGGAAACTTACCTTTGAGTCCTGTGTCCTTGGATAGATACTGGTTCAGAAGTTGGGTAATCAGGGAAACGTGCAGACACAGAATGTAATTTCATGGATTTATTAATAAAAAATGCTGAAAATATATCTAAAAAAATCAAGTTATTCTTTTCATAACTGTTGCTGAAAACTGATTTCCCTACACAGGATTTCTTTTTTTCCTTGAATATCTGGAACCAACTCTAGGAGATCATTAATAAACTACTTATTGGCCAAGTGTTTCAAATATGGCTTTCTTAAGCAAATCAGTATAAAATATGTTTAAATGACTGCTCATGGGGAAGCAGATTATCCTAATTATCCTTTAGAAATTCACTAATTATCAGATTATGCTGAAACAATTCACTAAAATGTCCAGGTTGACTCTGTCTATGAACTAACTCAGACCCTTTGATGTGCAGTACTGCCCTGTGTTGTTCCCCATACACACATTTACACCTCATCAAGGAATGTAAAAGGGACACAGCACCAGATTCTGATCCTTGCATGCCTCCAAGAAAGGTGTCCATGTGTGAGATAGGTGTCCAGCTTCCCACTCTAGCACATGGAGTCCTACTTAAGAGAATCAACATCATGTGAATGCTAATGTAGATATTTACAGTTGATCTGAATCCCTTTGCTAATTAGGTATATGAATATGGATCAAATTTGCACTCCAAATGTCTAAATATAGATGTAGGTTACCATCTTTTGGCAGAAATACTTGAAAATACTTGGTTCCCTACCCTAAATACAGTCTTCTGTAACAAGACTCTCTGCAAAGAATTTTGTCAGTGATTATGAGCAGAGCTGCAGAAGTGGCATCCAGTTGGTTTCTTTTTGTTTCTGTGTTAGGGAAAGTCCTATTTTGATTAATCACTCTTGCTGCAAAAATGTGCTATTTTTTTTCACAGCAATTTTCAAGAAAGCTGTCTTGAAATTTCTTGGAAGACATGCTCTCGCTTGTTGTGCCCAGCTGTGTTACACCACATAACAGCACATTCACACATGATTAATGAAAACTGTAGCATCCTACACAAGTAAAGAACTATTTTAATTCCCTTAAAAAGTCCTATCCCTTCCACAAGAAAAAAAGATCTCCTACTGCTACCTTAAAAAATCAAGCAGATTAGCTTCTGTACTCACATTTGGAGCAAAGGACAAGAAAGAAGACTCAGGAGATCACAGGACAAAAATTAACCACAAAAGGTCAATGTGTTTCTGTCAGATCAAAATGTAAATATTATGAGGGGGGGGGGAAGAACCAAAACCTGAAAAAATAATTCTGCTAAGAACAGTTTCTGTATACCAGAATCACAATTCCATCCTCCAGCATGAACTATATTATAGATCTCCAGCCAACAATAAATATCACTTATCTGGATACAGTTTTAATTAACTAGCATCCCAGGTCAGTTCACACAAGGAAGGCAAATTTATTAATATAAATTTGCAGGTCAATAATCTTTAAATGTAGCATGTTTAAACATGTCATTTTCTACATGAGTACAAAACAAAATCTTTTAAAATGGAGAATTGGAGAATTTGTCAATAAATCATTATAAAGAATTCAAAACACAAGCAAAAATTTACAAGTACGTACATATTATGTGTTGGCAAGCATGCAGTAAAGGGAATATGTGGTATATACCTGGTTTATCTAAAGACAGTATCCTATTAAAGCAAATATAAAATCAAAAAAGAATCTATGTTCATAAAAATCTTATAGTCCACCTTATAAAACATTTTAAACTAAATTTTTAGTTTATTTAAATGGTGTTGGTTAGGCTCAGCTGTGTTAGGTATTGCTTTGTTTGATTGTTTTGGGTTTTTTTCCCAACTGATATTAACCAAAACTAAAAAATAAAATGTTATTTTTCAAATAAGCTCAACACAAAACTGCATTTCAACACATTTTAACTTGAAGACTATTTTACCAGCATTGGTTCTATCATAAATACATAGCAAAATTACACAGCTGTAATCACTTCCATAATCTCAAGTAAATCTTATCCTATGCACCTCTAGAGGATCTCCTTTTAGGAATATATTTGTATATCTGTGGTGATGAACAGAAGTAACTTCTGAAAAGTATGTTTGCTTTAATGACATCTAAGATATTGCCAAATATGTAGAAGAAATATGCTATTTAATAACTACTTTAATTTATATTTTATTCTTCAGTCTTTTGTTTCTCATCTTGATTTTCTGCCTGTATTTCTCTTTTTCTGTTCCTTCTTCAAAATGTGTAATATTCTATCAATGCTATTTGAAGAACTGGCATATGGTTTACTGAAGTCACCAAAATTTTATTTTTTCATTGTAAAAAGAATATCTAGAACTAAAAATAAACCATAGAATTAATCTCCAAATTAATTCTGAACAAAAACCTGAATGGTTATGACCTCTTGTTATTTTAGTTTGAATATTTTAAAGAGTTCTGGTGTTTTCCCTCACGTAGTACAAATTTCATAAACTCATATTGTATACTGACTGCAGATACATGACACCAAGTGAGACATGGAGCCAGTCACATTCATTCACATAAGAAAAAAACAGGAATATTTTTTCAAGGTTTTGTGGTTTTGGTCAGGTATAGAATTTCTCCCAGCACGAACAGGCAGGTTTTAAATGAAAAACTTTCTCATTCTCAGCTGAAATCTGTGTCTTTCAGTAAAGTAGGTAATAATAAGACAAAATATTTCATGCTTTAGCAAAAACTGCCTTTTCAATACATTTAGACTAGATAGTAATGAGCTATATTGTGCAGTGTTTACACTGTTCTTTAAAAAACTGGGAAGTCATTCTTCTGCCCTGCTCTCAGGTATTAAGTCCGTACATCTTTTATGTTGACAGTTCAGCTTCAGGCTATAAAATAGAAGAACCTGCTCTACATCTACTATTTAAAACAAGAGCAGAAAAACTAAACCTCCATCAATCTGCTGTCTTTGTTTTATGGCTTATCTGTGGCAAAAAATGAATCATAAGAAAGATTTGTTCTGATTCTACAGACAGATTCATCAGCCCACCAGTACCCATGAACCATGCATTCCTGCAGAGGTTGGTGCGAATGGTGTAGTTGGGATTCTAAACAGACTGTAACATCAAACCACTGCTATTCACTTACAATCTGTAATAAGATTGTATTTAGAGAAGGTGCACGCACACAGCACACCCAAAGTAATATGGGTTCACATGGTCTTTTTTACACATTTCTACTTTTTCCATATAGCATGCTTTCTTTTAAACCTCTTTCACAACCAAAACAAAGACAGTGATATAATTGTGGACAGGTTTTTTTATGTCCAAATCTTTTAAATGCAAAGTTAATACAAATATGCAGTTTCTTCACCAAATTGTTTGGAAGGGTTTCAAGAAGTAACTGTCTAACAAGATCTGATATGTGGCTTTTTAAGCTGCAACTTTTCAAAAAACAAATCCTACACATCTTTTATAATCTCACATGTAAATTTTGGATCACAAGAGAAGACAGCTAACAGATGAAGTATTTGCTCACCTGAAAGAAGCAGATCAACAGACTGAAGTCTACTTGTGATGGTATGTAGGGTGAGGATAGCAAAGGAAAGCAAAGTCGGGAATGCTTGAAAAATAAAATATTTTTAGTTAACAAGAAGACAATTAAAACTTCGGAGAAAGGATTCATTTCACATCTGAATCCTTCTTCCAAAATGGTCTCTGATTTTATCTTAATTCTGTGAATAGCCATGTCTGAAAAAATGTGGTAGCAGTTGCAATAGAGCACACAATTCTTTTAGTCAAGGGCCATTTCAGAGTGTATTCAGGAATAACTCTTGCTCAGGTAAATAATCAGGGTAAAACAGAGTGTACACTGTATACAGTGTAGCAGTGATGCAAATGATTTAGTGTAGTGCCTACATGTAGTTTCAGCCCCCTTTTTTAGATAGTTCTATCCAGAAATTTCTTAATGTATTCAGATCTGGTGCCAGAAAATATCAACTAAGTGGAGAAAAAAAATTAAACATTCTTAGGAAATTATAGTTCAGTTGGCTTTAAAACATGACACAAGTGTGAGAAACATAGAAAACATACAAGTAAAATTTGGTGTCATTTATTCTGTAATGATTGTGAAAAATTTATCATGTATGGATTATTTGGATATTTTCAAGAGCTGAAAAAAGTAGCTAATTACATAAGCTATCAACAACTTCCCATGAAAAGAGCTTATAGGGTTTCCGACCTGATATCATATTCATTTAATCTAATTTATGAAACTGCTTGAGGAAACATTCAGCTGCTTTCTTGAAAGACTGACTTGGGGATTATTGGAGCTGCATAATTGTTCAGCTGATCAGACTTAAAAAGAAACATTTTGTTTTACATTAATCTTGCAGAAATGGGCAATGAATTTGAGAAATAGATTGCTGTCTAAAAGTCTTGCCAAAAAATGTCTAGCTGTGAGCAACCACAACTAATTTTTTTCCTAACAGTCTCATTTTCTTATTTTCAGTCTTTATTCAACATCTGTTTTCTCCCCTCCTCTGTAACATAATTATGTAGAAATCCAGCATAAAACAGGTTGAGCAGTTAATAACAGGCAGCTTAAACATTTTTTCCCATTGATGCACTGCAGATGTTTCTTTATTTTTATTTTTTTCCTTTGGCTGCTCATCTAATTTGTATACATTTCTACTCTGATCTTGAATATGCTCTCACAACATATGGAAGCACCTGAAAGTAATACTGGAAAATAAACATGTTTCTAAGGCTTTTATTGGATATGTAACATATTTAGAGGGAAAGCAGAGTTTGTCCACATAGTGTTGGAGGAATTTGACTGAGATAAGTAGTCTGACACAAGAAGAAAGACTTCCAGACCTTTTAAAGATATTCTACATAAAAGTTTGTAGTCTTTCAGTACAGGTCTATGTAGATGTATTCTTTTTCCAAGATAAGTTCACTTTGCTTTTTATTTGACATAAACTTAACTCAGAAGTAGTCATAGCCCTCTGATAAATATTCCTCATTTTACAAATACTTCATTTCAGTAATTAGAACTTGACATCTAGCCTAAAAGAGATGGCAAAATGTTATACTGCCAGATATTCAAAACATCCACTAAAATATAAGAGTTCCTCCATGCAGAAACAGGTACAAGATGCTATTTTCCCCTAATTTCCCAAGGGTATTCTTATTACGATAAATAAAGTATACTAATTCATCTGAAATTAAAAAAAAATGTTTAAACTAGTTGAGGGAAAAGAACTAAAATTCTAGGAAATTTTCAGTTCATGCAAAGAAAGAAAAAAAAAGATACAAATTACAAAAGACAATACCATGCAGAAATAGAATGGATTTCATTTTATGTGGTGCATGTAAACAAAACACAGTGAGTGTAATTGAACGTACAACCAATTGTAATTAGAGGACTCTATCTTCAGGTTCACATAAATACCATAATTGGAATTATTCCTTGAAGGTTGAATGAGTTTATATGAGATGAATCCTAGAAAGCCTGGTAAGGGTGAACATTTTCCTATGGGTTTAACAATGTGTAAACCTGCTCCTGTTTGAAAACTGGGAACTAGACAGCTTAAGGTTTTTATTCATACTGTCACTGATTTAGTTCTATATTCTTGGTCTGTCAGAAAACTATTGCATATTTTCTATATTTGCTGGATGCCTGTGCAAAAATGTTGATTTTAACATTTTTTCAGCCTATCCTCTGTATGAATTTTTTAGATTTAGTTGCACTCACATATTTATTGTATTATATACAATATGGATGAGATACTACCCTTTATTACTGAGACACCATGTAACCTGATGGCTGCTGCTAAAGGAAAAATATTTGCTTTCATTTTTCTCACAAGAGAGGATGAATAGTTAAAAATTAGCACAGAAGACGTATGTAAATTCCTAGCTTAGCTATGAAACACTTATTCTTTAGGAGGGCCACAAACCTGCAGCTTCTAACTTGCTGTTTTTTAAAGTAAAAGAGAAATTCTGCCATTGGATAAGGACACACCTAGTAAAGTAAGTTTGACAAAGATGAATAAATGGATGTTTCTTAACTAAATATGAGTTTTAAAGAAATCTGAAACATTAGTATCTTTTTGAGGGGCAAAATTACATGTAGGAAAGTTACAAATTATGAAATTATTTAATTCTCCTTTGTTTCTTGAAAAGATGGTTAGTTTCTCTCCCAGAGAGAAAGTTAACAGTCATTTTCAAACTAAAAAGAAATCCTAAAGAACAGAAGACCAAACTCAGAAAAAAATACCCAACCAAAACCAAACTCCAATTTCAAATCCCCCTTTTTCAAGAGGTGAGAAAAAACGTTTGATATTTTTTAAAGAGCTATCTAATGCTAGAAGCTGCTTTAATAATGAAAGATTACACGGATAGCTTTTGTAATGTGCCCAGTCAAGTTAGCCATAAATATGTGCATACAAACCAGAAAAATTCTTTTGTAATGCAAAATATTACTTTGTGAAAAAATATTATTTTCATGAAGGAGTTCTTCAGTATACTTGAAAGGCCTATCTTGATAGTTGCACATTTAAATTATCGAAGTTGCAGAAAACTCTTCTTGTTCCACATCGTCCTCACCTGCCCCCAGCATAGGAATCAAAGCAGAAAAGGCAGACTGGAAGCAGGCAAGAAAAGTTAAGGAATGTGGGAAGAAACTGAAAGACATCCTGTATCTGGTGTATCACAAAATTACCCTGGAAATCTGCTTAGAGCTACCTGCTATGGAGTATGTTGAAACTTAGAGTGCCCTCATGCATGCCTAGAAAATTTTGGATTCTTGGAATTAATCTATCCAGACTGCAATTTAATGACATTTATTAGATTTTTGGGGGTGGTGGGGAGGGAAGAAAAGTGAGAAAGAGAAAAAAGAAAACCATATAGCAGCATCTCCAGTACAAACACAAAGACCTCTTTTATATGGGATTGACAAGACTGTGCTATGGTTTATGGCAGAGTTTTTCTGCACACTACCCTCATACCTAAAGGGAGCCTAAAAGAAAGATGAAGAGAGACTATTTACAAAAGCATGTAATGACAGGACAAGGAGGAATAGCATCAAACTGAAAGAGAGTAGGTGTAGATTAGATATTAGGAAGAAAATCTTCACTGTGAGATTTGTGAGGTGCTGGCACAGGTTACCCAGAGAAGCTGTGGATGCCCCATCTCTGGAAGTGCTCAAGGACATATTGGATGGGACTCTGAGCAACATAATTTAGTGGTAGGCGTCCCTGCCCATGGCAGGGGAGTTGGAATTAGATAATTTTTAAAATCCAATCTAAACCATTCTATGATTTTATTAGAAGTGTATTTTACAGAGGCTTGATTTTTCTGTTCTCTTATTTTCCTTCTCTTTCAATACATGAAATTCAAGATTTTTTTTCCTATTATTCACCAACAACAGAGATTTTGGAATTGCTATTAAGTAATATTTCATGTACAACAGTAAATATATAATTACTACATATACACAGGATCGCTACAAGGTTCTACCAAGACATCATAGCTCTCAGAAGAACATAATGTCTTCCTGTCTTTATGGAGGGAATTTTTCCTGACTTTAAAATATGCTTTTTATAAAATTGAAAAGCCTCATCAGTTATAATTTTTGCTTATATTTAATTAAAATTCTTTTCAATTTTCAATATTTGTGATCTTCTATGTATTGTGATAATTGCCTTCCTCCTCATGAGACCTGATTTGTTTTCCTACCTCCAGATTTCACCACTTTAGAATTTTCTGACACTGTTGTCAAAGTCCCTAGGAAAAAAGTTTTATCTGGTATCTGCTGTATGAACTTCCAGTCTTGTAAATATAGTCCTGCACAACACGGCTTTACAATGTTATAAAGCATGTATTTATATACAGAACAAGCTCTTCTGGTAATTTAAAATAATAGTGCCTGTTTACAAATCTTTTAATCAAGAATAGAAAAATAAGTTAATTGATGCTTTGTTTATAATTGAATCGTGCAAGCTATATGTCTACCAAAAGTCTCAAACTTCAATGTAGCTATTCAAAGAAAAAGGAAATTCATACCTAAGAAAATGTTTATTCAAAAAATCTGAATTATGCCCTTTCCAGCTCAGGAAGACAAACAGTGTTTGCTGGAAGGTGGCTGGTTCCAATCCAAGCTAGAGCAGACATTCAAATAAGTCATCTCTCTTTTCTTTGTAAAATGAGTATTCCAAAAAATGATGAGGTTCACCAAGTGTAATAAAACTGACTTCCTCTATTCAGTCATCTAAATCCTGATTAATCTCAGGAAGATGTTAATTAATAATAAAAAAAAAATCTACCCAAGTTTAATATTCTTGAAAACTCAGTCTGGACTCGGGTCACCACCTAGCCTTGGCAGTACACTGGGTGTTGATATAAAGAGAAAGATAAGACATTAATTATTCTTATACTCCTCTTCTTCTGTGTTGTTAAATATTGTCAGCCATGAGATCCGTCTAGCTTGTTTGGTCTAGGGAGAATGTTCCAGGTCAGAAATGAGCAATAATAGTACCTACCTAAGACCCACGCTTGTGGTGAACAGCATAATTACCAGTGTACCTTCAGGTCTTATCTAAATATCGTTAGCTCATATGTCATATATATTACCTGATATAATTCACACGATACAGACTGTAAAGTGAACAGCTTGCAATAACTGACAGCTTTTTCTCTCTTTATCTCAGGAAAATGATGCTACCTTCACCAGGGAGATACTTGGAAAACATCAGCTTATGAAGGAATATTTACTAGTTCAGCAGAGCAAATGGTCCTAAAAGACTCACAAAGGTATTATGAAACTCTCACAACAATACTCCAGTCTCCTGGGCTGAAATTCTACCAGTATATAGAATAAAATAATCCATGTTCTGGGAGGGCTTCACTGCTTAGATATGTAAATTGAGAAGTTGGCCTTTTTATGCTCCCTACCTAGTCTGTGGAAAAAGAGAGGCTCTACCAGAGGGAATTTCAGTTTAAATTCTTAATATAGATATTCAGGCACTACTTAAATAAGTTTTTGGGTTTTGTTTTTTTGGTGTTTATTTTTTTTTTTCTTTTTTTTTTCCCACTTTGGCTACCAAAAATTAGGAACAAAAATCTTTAACCTCATGAACTTCAAAAAAGCCGAATGTAATGCATCAGTACTGGGATATGCATGGATTGAGTGCAGCCATTCTGAGAAGGATTTGGAGCTTCTGGTGGATTAAAAAGTGGAAATAACCCAGCCATGTGCACTCACAGCAAGAGTTGTATTTTTTTTACCATAAAGCAAATGGTGTCCTGGGCTGCACAAAAGCAGTGTGGCCAACAGGGTGAGGGAGGGATTCTGTCCCTCTACCACACCGTCATGAGACCCCACCTGGAGCACTGTGTCCAGCTCTGGGATCAGTAGCACAAGCAAGACGACGACCTGTTAGAGAGGGTTTGGAGGTGAGTCAAAGTGTCAGAGGGCTAGAGCACCTCTCCTGCGAGGACAGGCTGAAAAAGTTGGGTCTGTTCAGCCTGGAGAAGAGAAGGCTCCCATGACACCTTACAGCAGCCTACCAGTATTTATATGGGGGTTTATAAGAGAGAAGGAGAAAGACTTTTTACCAGGGCCTCTGGTGTCAGAACAAGGGCCAATGGTTTTAAACTGAAAGAAGAGGTATGTTCAGATTAGATACAAGGAAGAATTTTTTCACAATGAGGGTGTTGAGTCCTGCTTTTGTTAGAGAGGCTGGACTAGATGATCTATAAATGTCTCTTCCTACCCACACCATTCTAAGATACATAAGTCATGTATCTTAATTTTTATGTCCTTTATTAGCATGAAGTTGTCACAAAAAACAGCTTGTACAACCTTGGCTACAAAACTGTCTCAGCCAAGGAGAAAGTGGTATGCCTTGCTCCAGTCTTCACTCCTCTGTATGATATGCCATAGCACAAACAGAACTACAGATTGTAACTGGAATTTGAATCCTTTGGGACATAGGCTACCAAAAAATGCATTAATTTAAAGTTGGTGCACTCAGCTGTTTGCTCCTTCTAGAGAGAAAATGAGAGAACTTAAGTCAAGAGCTTAATACACCGCTGGGAGGTACTCAGAGACTGCTGTGATGAGTATCAACAGAATGAACAGAAATATCTAATACATAATAAGAGCAGTGTAAGAAAAGGTTGATTTTCAGAGAATTACCTGCTCTTTTCATGATAACTGGGCAGTATACATGCAAGGTGTGCATATATATACATTTATAATCCTTTTTTTCCTACTATACAGTGATTATAGCAGTCTCCTCATTTGCGATATGCCCATTTGACAAGCACAGTTTCTTCAGAAATAGATACATGCCTTTCACTTTCAAATTGAAAATATGGCTGAAAGGCCTGGATGCTTTTAAGTTACTACATTTTGCAAGCACAAACAAGAATACTAATCATGAGAATGAAATAACTGACATGAACACAACCAGCAACAAACCATCCTGCTGGATGGCAGCACACTGGAATGAACACAGCCTAAAGATGATTATGTAAAAGATAAAGTGTGAGGTGGATCCCAGAGTGCAATAACTATTACAATTTTTTCTTGTTGGGCTCTTGTTTTGCAGAGCAAATTTAAGAAGTGATCTGACAAAAAACCCCAAAACATTAAAAGATGGTTAGGGCAGGAAGGATTTGGGGCCATTAACCTTGACAGAGCTGTCCTTGCCCTAAGCAGTCTTTGTGCTTTCATAATGTGAGCCACTGATGCTCATTTGGAGACTGAGATGAAAATACAACTGCATTTCACTCATGGACTAGTACTCATGTTTTGTTAAATGTACCCACTTAGTCACTGACATAGTCTTGCTTTCCTGATGAACCTTAAGAGAGAGTGCAATTATTCAAATGTGAAAACTCTATGTATTTTTGTGTTTTTGTTTTTGCTGATGTATTCCAGCAATTTAGGCTGTGTCCAGGTTGATCGTGTAATCACCTTCAAGTGTATTGCCCTAATCTATACAGAACTGCCAAGAAGTTGCAAACTTAGACGTCTAAAAAAAGAAAATCACATCACTGTAAACAAGGACAGTACAGTATACAAAATACTTAGTGGAAATAAAAAATAAGATTAGAAGCAATGATCCTGATCAAAGGGGAGTGTCAGGGTTCAACCCCACTTGGCAACTAAGCACCACTCAGCTTTGCTCAGTCACTCCCCACCTCAGCAGGAGAAGGGAGAGAATTAGGAAAAAAAAAAAAAAAGTGAGAAATCATGTGGGTTGAGATAAAAGCAGTTTAATGGGTCAGAAAAAGAAAATAAATTGATGCATAAAACAACTTTGCACCATTCAATGACCAGTGCCTGGACAGTTCCCAAGCAGCAACCTTTGGTCAGCTTCCCCCACAGTTTATATGCTGATCATTCCACCATACGGCATGGACTATTCCCTTGGCCAGTTTGGGTCATCTGTCCTGGCTGTGCCCCTTCCCAGCTTCTTGAATCCCTCCAGCCTTCTCCTTTGTGAGAAGCTGACAAGTCCTTGATTGTGGGTAAGCACTTCTTAACAAAAACTGCAAACACCAGTGTGTTATCAACATTGTTCTCATACTAAAAACAAAACACAGCATTGCACCAGCTACTAGGAAGGTAATGAACCCTTTCCAAGCCAAAACCAAGATTGGGTCAGACTAATGGAATGAGTTTAGCCAGAAAAAATTAATAAGAAAGGGAAAACTGTGTAGGTAAAAGTGGTGAAAAGATTAAAAATACATACTTTACGCAAAATGAGACAAAAGGTGATCAAAAGGAAAAATGCCAATTTTAAGATCAAAGATAGAAACAACATGCCATAATTAAAATGTAATAAGAGAAAAAGCCAAATAACAAGGTGAAAAACAGTATGTGACTACCAGGAATGATTTAAAATAATAAATAAAAAAGATAGAAAAGATGATATTGCAAGAAGTTATGCAACACCTAAACACATGAAAAAGAGCGAATGTTAAAATGCTAGGGGAGAAATGTAATGTAATGATTAGACCAAAGGATTGTGGTTAAAGTAACACAAGTGTTAATAAAAGAAGAATAATGATGTCTTCAATAAAGAAAATAAAATAAATTAATTCATAAAATAAAAGTCAGGAACTAAGAACTGTTATGATGGAAACAAAAATCATAAAAAAGAACAATTTGATCCACTTAAGAATACCACTAATATCTGTGCAATCTGACTAAATGTATACTTCTTAATACACATTTTAGTGCCCATCAACAGCAGATAAAGTATTATGCAAAAATGCATGCATAATAATAACACAAGACTAAACCATTCAGCTGTATCACAAATAATAATTATCTGGGACACTAAAAGATCATGGCAAAAGCTAATCTAATAAGTCTTCCATTATCCTTTAATACTTTAAAACTGTGCCGTGAGCTAAACAGTTGTCAAAATTGAGTTCTGTTTACACCGAGCTGAGTATCAGTGAAACAGAGATCACTGCTGAGCTCTAATTACACAAACAAATTGTTCTCTGTGTAAGAGAGCTGCAAAGGTTAGTCTATTTCTCCTTCTCCCCTCCCCAAACCCCCCAGCAGACTTTATGCTTATTGGAGGTGCAAAGATGGATGAAAGATCATGTGTCATTTGTTGAGCAGATAGGAATTGTACAAGAGGGGACATAATACAACCCCACCAGATAACGCTGATTAGCTGCTGCCTTGCAGGGATGAGGTCGCAGAGAGCCTGGTGACTACTGTAAAGTGGGTATTGTATTTCATTTTAACTCAGCTAATGGCATATTCCCTTTTCTCCAAAGTGCATCGGCTACCAGACAAGTGCAGTCCTTGGCTATCCTGGTCTGAAGGCAGGTACAGACTGCAGAAGTTGTCCAGAGAGGCACAGGGAATCTGCTCTGCTCAAGATCACATGGACTTCCATCATCCATGATGTGTATGTAGGAACTGCAGTTGCATACTCCACCTTATGCAGACATGATCTGGCCAAGCGTTTGTGGAAAGCTGACTGGTGTGCAAGTCTGCATCAGAGGCCGAAGGTCAGATTTCACATTGTGAAATTCTGCCCATGTGAATGTCCAACATGAATGGAAGAAGGACAGCTCACTAATTATCGCGTCTTCTAAGTTTTTATTCCTTCCTGCTGGGGAGAGTTAGGGTTCTATTTTCTTTTTCTGCAATAATCTCTTACATTCATAGGCAGTTTGATGTACAGCTCCCCACTTCACAGCCCTCTCACCAATAATCACAGCCACAGGTTAGATAGTGTCTGGCACCAATACAGATTTTCATGTCTGAATATAAAATGCTGATTGCGAACTAATAGCCATGGCTGCCTGTGCCACCATTTCTCTACAGATACGTAATTCACTTCTTGAAAGAAATGCTATTACAATGCAACTAAATATAACACTGCTCCTCGGCAGGTGAGAATAGCCCATCTCAGTCAGATGGTAAATAGTTGTTTTACACAAGCCAGTCTCTGCTTGTTCACTGTCAGAGAAAATACATTTTGCATCATCACTTACGTTGTTTTCCTTATCTGGCATGATAGTTACAATCTATATTTCTCAGCTCTGTGCCCCAAGGACCAAAAGTATCAAAGTAGAAGGAAAGAAAATATACTAATAAAAATGCAGTACCAACCCATCTCATGAACAGAACCAGAGTCATCTTTGATTTCCAACATGCTCGCAGCTCTTTCCAAGACAGCTGCTAAATTACTACTTTAAAACACTGAAAGCCAGCATGAGGATAGCTCTTATTTTATGAATAGCAGCTACCTAATTCACACAGCCTAGCTCAGGGAAGAATATTGTTTCATAGTACTGTTTTGCATCTAGAACTCAAATCAAAGAAAAGGTTACTGAGAAACTATTATGATGGCAAAGCATATTATTCCTTTGAATGATGAAATACTAAAATGAAAACAAAAAAACAAAAGAAAAGGCAATTAAATCTACTTAATTCTACATTCTACAAAACTCACCAAATCTAAAAATCTAAGGCTCATTTAAAGCAAGTGGAGTGGATCATTAACAGCTTATTGAATATGTCAGTCAACTGGAAATGTGGTAAGAATTTAAACACATGTAAGTACTGGCAGTCCTCATGCCTGTTTTTTTTTTTTTTTCTTTTTGTTCTACTAAGGAGAAAATTTCCATCTTGCACCCTACTGGAACTAGAAATCCCTCCTGATGTAGATTTGCATCTGTAGTTCTTTCATAATATATCTTGTCTAATACTAGAGATATTAAGAAACTTCATGCCTTAGGAGTGGAATGCCTACTTACTTCATCTAGGCTAATTAAATAAAAATAATTTTGAGGTTTGCTATTATGAACTTGGGATTTTTAAGACATATGACTAAATGCATTGCAATGGCATACATATTTAATTTGTAAAATATGACTTTTACGATTTAGGAATCTTTAAAATAATTTTGAATTTGTTTGATTGCAGTACAAATCTGAATTTTCTGCTGGGAAATTATTTATTTCACAGTAGCCATTGACAGTTTTCAATAAAAATACATTATTACTTGATACCACACTAATAATTTTCAATGGGAGAATATAGTCATTACTCTAAAAAAAAGGTAAAAACTGAGCAGAAATCTGCACTACTTTCTCAGCCCAGAATGATGAAATTATTAGGTGTTTACTAGAAAAATGAGACTTGTAATCTGGTTAGGTCTGTAAGACAAACATAAATCACTACATAATGAATGAGTGTAATTTCTAACCTCTTATCTGTAAATAAGTTTTATAACCAAAATACATCCTTTTAAATACAAAGTAATACAAATGCATTCATATTAAGAGTTTTAGGTCTCATCCTTTACACAATGATAGTTTCCATTTTGCTGTATATCTGGCTTGGTAACTTCAAAATCTAACCTGCTGCTTAAACTTAAAGGCCTACGCTTTTTGCATGCACAGAATGAGCATTCATTCATTCTGGGTGCCAAACAAGTAGCTTACATGAAAAAGATAAAAAAGACAAAACTGCAGATATTGTAAATAATTGGAGATTATCTTGCAACATCTTGCCTACATGTAGCAGAAATTCTTTTTCAAAAGGTGTGATTATTTCAGAAGACATAGGAAGACCTTTATCTTTTCTTTTTTGCCTGTTTCAGCATCTATGAGAAAACACATAAACCTCTCAGTGTTAAGATGTGCCTAGTTTCAGAAAGCTGTTTAAACTGCAACAGGCTAAAGTGACTGCCCACTTCTTCATCTGCTCAAAAATAATATTTCTACTCAGATGTGGGAAAAAAAACCCATGGCATTTGCCATCTTTTTGTTTTGCTTTAAGCAGTTTTGCAATGTGGATTCACCATTTTTTGGGCTAGGAAACATCCCCAGTGAACACCTACCTTCTGACTGAAGCAAGGTTCTCCTTTCCTTAGGCTGTGTTTCCACAATATGCAAACCTAAGCCAGATCATTCCTGCCTGGCATCTACTGTATGTTTCTACGGTGTTTCAATTTTACAATGAGTAGGCTCAAGTGCCTCAAAGAACATATAAAAAAAAATCAGTTCACCTTCCTTGCTGAAGGATCACAAGTCCTCTGTCCTTTAAAATTCTCATCTAGAGAATGGAGAATGTACTGTATGGAACCAGGAAGGTTTACCTGATGTAAACCAGATAAAATTGTGAAAGTAACTTTCTAATGTTGGAGACACTATGAGAGACCCCATCCTTGCTCATCAGGAGCTATTACTTATGGACAGACACTTGTATTTTTATTGCTCCTTTTAATGTTAAAAGTTTCCTTCTTGTTTTAAACACATTAGTGCCTTCCCAGGAATGGTCCTTCCTGGGATCACAAGTTGCAAGCTTGCCACACGCATTACAAGGACTGTGTAAGTGGAGCTGCTATGGGCCACAAACTGATGGACCCCAGCCTTACATCTTCTGAAGTAATGTTGTCACAAAACTGTCACGAAACCTAAAGGGCAAAGAATAGCTGATTCAAGGTCAGCCAGCTGAAGAAGGATGTGATGCTGGAGGAAAAAGAACATTCTGAATAGTTTAGGTATTGTAATATTATATAGTATAATAGTATGCTAGGAATATTTTCTGTTTCCTTAAATTATATGCCTCTGCTTACTCGAGTAGTACAAAGTCTCAAGATCTCATGAGATGTACAGAGAAAGGAACTGAAATTCTTTGTTTTTACCTCAATAAGCATTGTCCCTTTTTTTTGTGTTGGATTGGATGGCAATCATCAATGTGATAATCTTATCTTGCTCATACTGTTGTACTTAGCATTATGCAGAAATCAGTCAGGGACAGCAGCATAATATGCACAATTAAAAAAAAAAAAGAAAAAAGAGAACAAGCCACCTCAGCCTCTCATGTCAACAACTCATATTGGTTCTCCATTTATTTTCAATTCTTGTTCAAGAACCTGACTATAATATTTAAGGCTTTGCTGAGCAGAATGCATCAGAGAATAATTCTCTGTTCACTGCACAATGAGACAGCTGTGTCCCTCTAGGCCACTCTCATGAGTGTGAAGCTCTCAAGACTAGAAATAAAATGTTCTCAGTTGATGGCTCTCATTTGATGGAAAAGACACATCACAAGAAATAAACAGGGGCTCTAGTCAGATTCTCCTACACTGAGGAAGCAATCAAAGAATAAGAAGTAAACTAAACAAAGCCAGATACTTAAATGCAGTAAATAAAACCAGGCACATCTGTTAGCTACAGTTGGAAAGTCAAGCCTCTCATTAACACCTCCATGGCTACATCAAACTTTCATGATGTGGATCTGTTGGGATACACCATGCCTCCTGCTCCCTGTCCAAATACCTAATTCTCATCCTTCTAATGGAAATCAGGGTGCAATGAGATAAAAACTATTCCAACAGAGTTTTGCAGTCTCATCCAGGACACTGTCCGAGCAAACAGTTGAGCACCAGCAAGTCTTACATCGATATCTAAATGATTGAAGTAGTTTGCTTTCAGAGGCTACAATAAGAGGCACCTGGAAATGTGATTAAGGGTTAGGTAAGATCTGAATCCTATGGACTTCAGCATATTGTATTTAGCAAAATTAATGTCCTGTATCTTTCTTTGTCTTTTCACAAGAAATATGACTTCAAATTTTTTTAAAACCTTAACACTTTTCACCAGGAAACAGTATGGATTTTGTTTCCCTTTATATAACACTGCTATCAATTCTTTTTATTTGACCAAACTCACCCTCCTTGTACAATATTCCTATGAAGTACTTGTAAGTGCTCCTTTGGAATCAAACCCATTTCTGCTGGATAGAACAAATGGAAGGATATGCTTGAAGAGTTACGCGGCTGGCAGTCACCGCTGAGAGTAAAGCATATAATGCTAACACTCAGCATGCATCAGGGTGGAATTTAAACACAGCTGAACAGAGTTGCAGGTATCCTTGTCTACCTTTGAGCTGTTCAGCCTGACAGAGCAGTGTACCATAACTTTACATTCAGACCTGTTTTGTTCTTTTCAGTCAGGAAATCCTGAATACAGCATTGATGGAACCTCTTGTTTGAATCAGCAAGCAAGCTATTAACGGGACACATCTGGGTCAAATATTCCACAAGTTTCAGCTGTTACTATAACCTTTTTTTAAAACTGGAGGGAAGTTTTCTTTTCCTAAGGTTCCAGATGAAGGAATTTTAAATAAATATATATTGTAATTGAATGAGAATAGGAGAAAAAATGTTAAGCCCCTTAGATAAACTGAGACTCCTATTCTTGTCTGAGAATGTCACACTCTGTGGAGCCCAAAATATTGATTCCTTTTCTACAGATTCTTTTGCTGAATCTGGCTTAATATGTATAAAACAGCCACAGCAGAAAACCGTCTATTTGGTGTAACAGCCCTACCTATACTTTCCATGTAGCTAGAATGATGCTGAGCACAACTTTGTCCTGCCAGGTTTCGTGTTGCAGACATGATTCAGAAGTCAGCATAGCCAGGACTCATGGCTGTGTGATCCTTCCTCTTAGCATAATGCTCTTGGATTTTACCTTGAACCTTTGCAGAAATTCTGTGAAAAGGACCCTTGGTGATTACACAAGAGGGTGACTTGCTGCAGGGTAAAAGAGACTGCAAGTGTGCCTGTGGCCAGGCTATTGAGCTCGATTTCAGGGCCCTTGGCATCAGAGTGCCATGGTTTATTTGTACAAAGTGAGGGTATGAGGCTGTTACCTGATAGGATCTGAGCAATGGGTGAATGAAGATGCATTACCAACATTTCTTTCATGTGTTATGAGCTTGTATTTACCAGATTCAACCAAGAAGCTGCAGCAATCCCCATAAAACTATAGCAGCCTAGTCAGGAGCTACAGCAACCCAAACAGATCCCACTGCAGTCCATAACAGAGCATTGGACACCAGGTGGAAAAGAATCCTAAGGCAATGATTTGATGAAAGACCGCCATAGTGAATGTCAGAGCATGTAAGAGCACACCTACTTCTGTCTGAGGCTACACTGAAGAACTCTGAAAAATTAATCCTTGTCAGTTAGACATAGAAGATTTGCTCAATTGCATCAAACCACTAAGTAGATATACTATTCTTGTTACAGTCTTTTCATTGCGTTTTTTCTAATTCTTATTCAGATCTAAAATGCCCTGATTCTCTTTACTCTTATTCACTTTGGCACTTTGGATTCACTTTGGATTTAAGTTCAGGCAAAGTGACTGTACTTTAAGCCTAAATAAAGATAAAGAATAAATAGCTCTAAAATGATTTGACTAATCCACCTGTAATGTTAATTTGGACAAGTTTTCACAGCTGTGCCAGTGTAGAAGAAGAGAAAAACATTAAGATTTGTGCTTGATTGAGGGAAAATGGTAATAGGAATGGATGTTTGCAGTCCTAAGTGAAGTTCTGCAACAATAGGCTGTGAGAGGGCTCTAGCAGGGTGTGAAAGATCTCTAAAAGTATTTTTTCAAGGGTGACAAAAGTCAAAAGGACAAAAGGGTAATGAGCAAGCCTAAAATAGGCATTTGGCAAATTGCGTAACAGAGGAACAATAAAAATATCGTTGTTGCCTTTGATATGTGATATTACTAGTGAACAAAGGAAAAATGGACATTGTCTGTACATGTACTTGAAAAGGTTATTCTTAGTTGCCAAAACTCCCAGGAAGAGTGAGAATAAAAACCAGAAGAAGCTGAAAATAGGAAATTGGTGGCAGTCATCGGAGACAACCAATATAATGTGTGGGTGTTTTTTTCCAGTAAAAAGGAAGCACAATATTGAATTTTATTTTAACATTAGTTACAGGTATAACTATCAAGTCTCCCTCTCATAAAAATTCATTATGAAGAGGCAGACTTGAGTCAATTGAATCACAAGCAAAAGATAAAATTCAAGATGAAAATGAGACAGCTAAGGATCTCTCTATAATTGATTTGCAATAAACGTGTCTTCTTTTCTGTCTTACTGCAATGGCCTAGGAAAAAACTGAAAATGACATCACAGTTCTGCAGCATTTCCACATTTTTGCAGAGAATTTGTTTCTACTTTCTGAATTATAGATGCTAAAGCTCATATACTTCTTTGGGTTGAAAATTGATAAGGGAGAGTATATTTTAATTAGCAACCAAGGAAATGTGTGCAATGAATGGAACGCATCCAAGGAGAGTAGGCATTATGCAAACCAGCACAAGAAAAAGGCTGGTGACATTTGAATTGGCTATGATAATGTTTCTTGGATTGAAGACAAGTGACAGGTATAGAAAAGCGTGTAATCTCAGATAACATGTCAGCTAGAGTGAAGTCACAAACTCTAAAGTGAAAAAGGAAAAAAAAATACGGTAGAGCTGATGGTATTCTGAGAAAGAATAGCAAAGAAAAACTTCATCAAATAAAATCCTAATTGAACAGGGCACATACAAATTGGTAGCCAGACCAAAATAAAGTATTTACTTGGTTCTACATTTTTTTTTTAAGTCTAAAAGATGGGAACTCCAGCAGCTGATTCTACGAGAGGAATGTGATGTAACAGATACCTCTCAAAGGTAATAGAAAGAAAATAACCAGTGGAACCCAGTGTAATTATAATTCCAAGTTACAAATTATATAGGAATTATGAAGTACACTGCACTTATAACAACAAGTCCAAGAGTTCACGAGAGGATAAGCAGTGCTTACTTGATTTACTTCTAAGCATTCAACAGGCCAGGTGGAAAAAGCGACTACAAGTTACACTGTAATGCTGGCAACTGAGCTCTCAAATTTAATGTCTACAGAAAACGGAAAGAGAAAAAGGACAAAAAAAAAAAAAAAGCTACGGTATCATTTGACTTAAAAAAAATGGGAACACCAGAACATGACAAAGCTTTTTGAAAGGAAATTGAGGAGTTCAGCTAAAAGACTAAATGTTTGCAGATAGCAAGCAGACTGCCTAAAGATACTATATTAGGGGTTCAGAGAAACTGTATATCACTTATCAAAAATGCTTTTAAAGGACAAAAAAAAAAAAAAATAGCCAGCATGGTGAAACAGCACACTTAAGGAGGCCATTAGGAGTAAAAAGATACTCTTAAAAAAAAAGTCAAAATTTTGAGTAAATTAGGATGAGAAAAATGCATTAAGTCCAACAAATAAAATGTTACAATAATGTAGGGAAGTATGGAAAATGTTTTGAAGACTATTTTTTTCATGACACAGAATTTAATGAGGTTTTTTACCAAAAAATCAGGAAAGAAAAAAAAAGAATGTCTGCCAGAGGATCAGTGGATCAGTGAGGCTGACACAGAATCTGTATGTACAGAGTGTTGAAAAAAGATAAGGTCACAAGTACCCTGTCCTCAAAAAAAAAAAAAAAAAAAAAAAAAGCTTTTGGAAAGAACAAAGCCAGGGAGATTCCAGATTCCTACAATGCAGATATTTTGGGGATAGAAATGAGTCACTAAAACTGCCTGGAATGAAAAGATTGATGGGGTAAAATGACTCCTAACAAATCAGCAGACCATATGGAATCCAAATATGAAATTGGAGCATTGTAACACTATCACTTAAATTAGCTTTGGTATCAAACGAAAGTGAGTAGTAAAATCTGAGACGGTGAAGAGCTGTAGTTAGATGTCAGGCAACTGAATGGCTATGGCATGTGAGATTCAGTGTCAACAAATGCAGGTAATATACGTGATGGAAAACAGTAACAACTCTCAATACACAAGCAAGGGACTCTCAAACTGATCTCTGTACTAGTCTGGACAGTTAAATGGAGATGTCAGCTCAAAGTTCAACAAGAGTGCAGTTAGAAGTAGAAGGTATTTTGGAAAAGAATAGAGTTTAAATCACAAAACACTACTTTTTTAATCCATAGCTGCTGTGTCTAGGCTTCTGTATTCAGTTCTGCTCATGCCATGTTCAAAAGAATAAAATAGAACTGAAAAGACAAAAAAGAGAAGCAAAGATGATCAAAGTTATGAATAGGCATTCATAAGAGAAGAGATTAAATAGACTAAGATTTTTCAACTTGAAGAAAACACAACAAAGGGAAAATATGAAAAGATTTTTGAATCGTGATTGTCACTGAGAAGACTAATAGGAAACAATTATTTACTGTTTCTCCTAAAGCAAGAACTAGGCACTGCCAGTGAAATTATCAGGTGGCAGTTTTCAATCAAAAGCAGTGTGTTTGTACACACACCAAAGCTGTAGAGATTGTTGTGCAGGACATTATGGAAGCTAAGGATCCGTAACATCGTTACACAAAATCACAGAACAAAATTCCTCACAGGTTTGACGAAGAAAGCCTTTGTTATTTTCTTGCATCCTTTTCTTTAGACCCTTAATTGCACAAGGCTGTAATTGTCCTGAAGCCCTTGTGCAAACAGCCCTTGTGCTGGAGTAACAGGGAATTCCACAAGGTGACTCAGATGTTGCATCTGAGTGGATGATTGAATTACCTTCAGCTGCTGCCAGTGAAGGGCATACATATGGTAGAGTTGCCCTAGACTGCACCATGAGTTGGAGTTTGTTACTCCACGTGTAACTTCCACGTCTCAACCCTTTCTAGACAGGGTTGTTTTTGCATGATTTTAAACCTCTACAGATTAATATCTTATGTACCAAAGAAAATGTTTAAATCAGTGTAGTAGTTGCTGAATCAGTGCTTGCACTGCACCTTCCCAGCAATTTTTATTACTCTTGCTTTCATATCCGTTATTCTGAATGTCAGGGAGCTATTTTTAAGTTCTAGCTTCATTCAGTTTAATAAAAGATATTAAATTATCTGCACCAAAAAATTAAAAGAGTTCCTTATTAAGAATTTAGTTTCATAAAAGCAAATGCATATGTAGCTACCAGCATGACTGCTCCAGGCAAGATACATTTTACAATCTACACTGGAATGGTGAGATAGAAAAAGAAATATGGGACTAGAATTATAAGAAGTCACAGAGAGTATACAGTTAAAAATTTCATGTGTCCAATATAAAATTTGCCTAGCTTTGCAATAATTTTTATATGTCTACTATTATTACTAAGTTTCTCCTTTAAGCTCAAAGTCCTAGCTTTTCAAAATCTATTTTTCCAGCAATAGAATAATTATAATATTAAATTCTTATACTTCTCAGAGTGAAATTTTCTGATGGTAGTAAATAAAATACTTAGTTAAATTTCAAAAAGCTGAGGAATCTAAAGCCCAAATCAGAAAGAATATTAAGGGATTAAATTGGCCCATATTAGCTCTATTGATTCAAGTCAAGACGCAGAGATAATAAAAGCTGTGTAAGGATGTAAATTTAAGAAATTTTGACACTATTTTCAGCAATAAACACGTCCGCTTTCCTGTTCTGAAAACTACATAAACCTAGAATATTTTGTGAACTACAATTTTAGCTGTGAATAGCAAAGCATAAGAGCACCTTAATCCAAATTACATTTCTCATAATTTCTGAAACAGCAATCTATAGTCATTGAAAACTGTTGACTTCATATTTTCACAAAAATCATTACGTCTTTTATTTTATAATGGGTGGGGTTTGCTTGTTTGCTTTATAAGCTACTTCCCTATTTTTTCTTCCTTTGTAAAAGTAGTACCAACCAACCAAATATTTTGTTCTGGGTAAGAAAAAAGTAAACTAAACCACCAGAAAAAAGTCTCGAATTTCCAAAGGTAAAGTTCTCCTTTAGAGAGAGAAAAATAACTCAGATAGGATGGTTACTCCACTACTTGCTTTTATGTTAACAGAGCAGAAAGATCAAACACAAAAGCAGAAGGCAGTCAAAGGTATTTGAATGATGTACAATATAGATTTACTTTCTGAGATAGTCCTGAGAGGCACTTACAGAGTTAAATACTTGTTATTAGGGCTAATGTGTACATGAAAAGGTGTGTAACATATTCCTGTCAACTGTGTTCAATTTGCCAAAAATGCAGTTCAATCTTTCTCTATGTGAGCCTTGCAAGAAAGCAAACTATGTTCTCTATCAATAACACTGATGCTGAATAGCAACTTGTGAGACCAGATCTATATTGTGAAGCTTTTCTGGCAAAGATATGTCATGTGGAAGTGTGAAAAAATATGACGACCCCCTTTCTCACAGCCATTTGGCAGAAAACTCTGACATTCACATAGTTATATGAATATATATTTAGTTTAGTTTATTTCTTTCAGGGACACAGTGCAGAAAGGTTGGAAGGAGACCTCTCTGTGCCAGCATGTGCAACATCTCCAGCAGCTGGCTCTGGTGATGGAGTTGAGAGGAGAGTGGCAGCTGTACTCGCACAGATAAACCTCACCGTGCCATGATACTGGCACACCCTACCACGGGTGTGATAGAATGAGATAGACTTGAAGTATCTTAAATAAATATTTACTTAGATTTAATAGGATTGCTACTGTATATTTATGAAATACCAGTTGATTCTTAAACGTATTTGCCAGGGATTAACAGCTATTCCAGAACCCATTGCTATTTAATGAACATACAAGAACGGTCTCAGAGGTTATGAGGAGCTAGGTTTACAAGTTCATAAATTGCTTCCATTCACCAAATGATACAAATTTACTGAAGATTAACATTAGGTAAGGTACAGATATTTTACACAGAGATTAATCCTTCAATTAATATTTTTATTATTCCCTTGATATTTAATTGTCTTAAATGAAAATTGTTCCAGCAGTCAGATAAATATGTTAATGTATTTTTATTTTAAGAAGTTCATATGATCCAAGACCATGTCTTGCTTTTCTTGTGAGTCATTTCAGTAAAGCACTTCAACACATAGGGCTTTTTAGAAAGTGGGTCTCAGATTCTAATTTTAAACCTCCAACACACTATACTCCATTGTTTCTGTTTTCACTAGAAATTTGGCCATAAGAATCAAAACCAAAAGCAAAGTAGATAAATGTTTAAGCAAGAATAAAAAATTATGCACCTAACACAGGCACCTAATTTTGCAAAGGGAAAAAACAGTTCCCATCTGCAAATGCATGGGAGAAGGAACGATGACCACTCAAACAGAAATCATATTTCTGCCATGGAAGAGAGATTCACCACGTCTACAGAATGACTGATGAAATGGGAAAGATTTGCTGAATAAATTTATGATGATGTCTCCAGAATAAACTTGGGTTGGAACAATTAACACCTATAACACAAATAAGACACACAGCAACACAAAACTTCTAATAAACAATATCAGTTTGAAAAAAAATTCATTTCCTCAAAACCTGAGTGGAAATTCTTCTCTCGTAGGTTTAGGTATGTACAGTTATTTAATTCTATCTGAGTTAGTCATCTTTTACTGACAATAAAGAGGATGTGATTCATTATAAACAGGTTAAAGGAATCATAGCCTAGAAGTACCTCACTCTTCTCAGTAATTCTAGAGAGCTCATCAATGAACTAACTATAAAGAATTAGGGTAACTAACTCAAATGTTGGTGAGATAGTAGGTGAAATGATAGGAACGTGGTTCCTTAGAATTTGTGGCTGTTCTTTCCTTCAGCGGAGTTAAAAATGTAGAGGTCTGGAAAGCTTTCTTTTCCTTTTTTTTGTAAACTAACAAACCCTTCAGGTCTTTCCAGCTTGTTGTACTTATGGAGGATTAAATATCTAGAAGAAAACCCAAGCCTTAGTTTCAAAGTTATTTTGGAAATGTAAAATTCATTCTAAATGAAGATGCCATTAACTTGAACATCCTGGATTTCATTAAAATTTTAAAGAGTATTTTTAGCTGTCTTTAACTTATAATTTTAATTTTTTTTTCTATTTTCCAGAGTATTACATTCACACAGTAAAAGTAAAAATATCATCTAAGTTTTGTGAAAACTTATTTTAATACAAAAGTTTATCCAAAAGAATTATATTACCTGACATCCCATTAAAAATACAAAGTTATATTTCATAGATTTATAACAAAACAAAAAAACCCTGGTCTGCTGTATTGAATTAAAATGGGCAAGGTGGTACAACTCTGCTGACCCTGATGAATTCCTGCAAAAAAGCAAGCATCTCTCTGATATAAAATATACTCCAGTTTAGAAGTATTTAAATGCAGCTTGTCTCTAAGAAAATTACAAATTTTTATCGCTTTTGGCAGAGAGCTAAATTTTAAAAAAGAACACAAACAGTAGGGCAGTTTCTTGTTTCTTAGGAAAGCTGAGTGTGTTTTGATTGCTTGTTTGTTTTTTTTCTCCTGTGTTACATGTTGTCTTCCCACACCTTTAACTTCCAAGTTAATATGTTTTTTTTCTTCTTCTTCCTCTAACTCTCTCTGTCTTTTCATACTTCTGTACATCAGAAAAAGACATTTAATAACTTTACAATAATCTGAGCTTCTACTGACATGTGAAGGTATGTCTTTAAAGAATTTAAAGAAATCTTTAGGTTCTAAGTAGTAATGAAGTTCTCAGGCTTTAAATACTGGCTTATTTTGCCGTACTTACAAAGGTTACACATCTCCTGAAATCACTGTAAAATAGTGGTGAATTAGTGAATGGGGCAAGATTTCTCAAAAACAAAAGGAAGGTGAGTTCACACTTGACAGTAATTGTCTAGCCTGTGTTTGAGAGGTTATTTTCTTGTACCAAAATTTTAGCAACATAAATACTTCTGCTATTCTCCATAAACTAAGAAAAGATGTGAATGCACAGAAAATAAAATGTATAAAATTAAAAACAAAGGAATTATAATATATATTAATAAAGAATGAATAAATAGACCTTAAATGTAACAAAAATAGGGATATTATCAATGCTTTTGTGTAAAGAAAAATTCACTATTTCATATGTCATAGGCTGAAACACCTTGTGGGATTTTATTTTCATGGTCAATATAATGAAGGCAGAAAATTTAAAATTTTGAGAAAAGTTTTATTTTGGAAGTCCAAACAATTTACTTGTTTTTTGCAAATATGAATGCAAAAAAAAAAAAATACCTTTTTTTTTTTAATAACTTTTATGTTCCAGTTCAGCAATGTGCCCTGGTTATTCTTGTGCTCTGGTACCCTTGAGGAGCAAAAAAGCAGCTACAGAACACTGGCAAGTTAAGCTGAGTTTAGAGCTTTCCTCAGAGCAGTAGCTTCAGTGTTCAGTGTAGCTTTTTTCCCTCCGTCCTGCTCTGCCCCATGTACTTCCTCTCAAAAAGAAGTAATTTATGTCTGAAATTTATGTAAACCTTTTCTTACAACAACAAAATATCATAAGCATAAGGGCCAGAATCCTTGCTTCAAGTCAAACTAGCAATATTGAAAAGAAATATCACTTGTTAAAACTAACCATGGACATGAAATGCAGGAATATTCCATAAAGTGTAGGAATATTTATATTCAGCGGCACACACAGATCCAATACACACTGCCCTGGGCCATGAAGATTACAGATATGCTGCAAAAGTCTCTCCACTGGGTCAGAACAGACACAGTTCCATTTCTGTTGCTGTTTTCTTTTTATGTTTGCTTTGGACCTTGAATGGTTATTTGGGCTCTGTAGCTGCCTAGAGGTTTTGTCAATGTGCAACCTAAATGGCACTTTTTATGTAAGAACTGCATTCATTTGTTCAAATTAAAATTGGGTCAGATACTGCTATACATTATTAAATAGATATTAAAAAACTTTATTTGTACAGTACTGCTTTTCAATTATATACTCTATTTAAATCTGACAGCTTTTGCCTCAGAATTATTATTCTTTCCACAACAAGTTTTATGATGAAAATTGAGTGTTTTGTGTAAATGGATTTGTGAATTGTTCTCATAGTTGCAATTTTAAAAGAAGCAAGCATAAAATGTTTTAAAGCATTCAAATTTCTATACTGTTAAGATATAGATTTATGTAGATTACAAAATTAAGTTTTCAGGGATATCAGTTAATGGTGTCTTATTTTTAATTTATTGGTATGCATGTGGACATACATAAACACACACTACATATACAATATTGATAATATTGCATTAATAATAGAAAAAGATATGTCTATGCATTTTTTTGGTTTGTAATTACATGAACATCCCCTCTAATTTATATGAAGCAATTTATGTATTAAAAAGCTGGAAGAACAGGGTCCTAAATTTAAAAAATACCTATACTTGTCTTAAATAAAGGGGTATTAGCTGTGCCACAGTGTGACTTGGATGTACTGGGCATATGTTCTTCTCCATTTCACGCTGCAGAGGGGAGCAGATGGAATTAAATATAGCTTGGCATGCAGCACAGGGGCAGCCATGGAGCACTGTATTTTAGTACCATGCAGGCATTACCAGCTCTATATACATTAGAGATGAAACACAAAAAAGGGCATGTCACCTTCAGGAAAGGGTAGCAGTCAGTGAACATCTGTTATACATGCAGTGTTCCCTGTAGAAAGAACTGAAACATGATGAAATATGCATCAAAAGTTCCCTATGCACTGAGGTACATCAAGTCCCTTTCAAACCATATGAAGCCCACTTGGGGAAGGGAGGTTATTTGAGTGCAGCAGCTGGAACAGGAGAAAGCAGCAGCAGGGAATGGAAACCAGCTGCTCTGCCATTCTGGAGATCAGATTGGGCAGTAGGTGCACAGAGGCTGATACATGGCATTGTGTACCACTGAAGTACAGAGACTAGACAAAGTTTCAATAAGTTTCGTTAGTTAATAGTTCTGCAGCTCTGTCTCTGAGCCAAGTCCATGTTAAATGCTACATATTATTATAGTATATCAGGGATTATTGTTGAGAAGCACTACATAATCCACATTCCCTGCAATTCTCTAACATGGTGAGTTCTTGAAGATGAAGATGTTCAGAGAGAAGAGCTGCAGAACAGATAAGAGCAAATATTCTCTTTCAGTATGTTCTACTCAGGATTAGACAGTATAATGCATACCCATGTTTAATTTTGGCACTTTAAAAAGCAGGTCTAGAGTGGCTCCTCTGGCCCTGGGTAGTTTAAAATAAATCTAGATTATCACTGACAAATGTGTATTTAACCTTTTTAAAAAATCTCCAGGAAAGGATATTCTTTAAACTTACAGGGATAGCCTGCTTCAGTGCCTACACATCTTTATAGTAAAGTTCTCTCTCAAATATAACTTAAATACTTCTCCCAGAAAATTAAACAAAAAGAAAAGAAAAAGTAATCACCATGCTATTTATAACAACTTTATATACACAAAGACCTTTATTATGCTTCACCCCAGTCCTTGTTCCTTTAAATGCACACAGATTCTAAACAAACCCTTCTTTCAAAGTTCACCTCCAGACAATGTTTCACAAACCTCTATTTTCTGCTGTTATTATACTTCTTTTCTGATTTTGAATTCTTCCAGATCTTTCTCTAAAATATGCCTACAAACTGTGTACTGTGGATGTATCCCTAATTAGAGCATGCTGCAACTCTGGCCCAAATTGAATTAAACCACACTTCTCCCTCTGGAAACCACGGCATCAGAGAAAAGTAGTATATAAACAGAAAAAGGGCCACAAAAAGGACAGTCTCTATTTGTGTGCACAGACATTAGGAGATACTCTTTGTTCCAGAAGAACAAAATACAATTAGTAGTATTCCAGCTATAGCGTTGCTGAATGGAATAATTAACTCCTGTGTCTTATTTAAGACACTTCTCTTTTGTCTTCCCCAGTTGGACATAGAACTATTGATAAATACAATCATTGAGATTTCTAACTAATACACATCGACTTCACGGTAAGTCCATCTGCAGAACATTGCTTCTTTTTGGTAAAAAGAATGTGGCTGGAATATGCAATGGGATTTTGTTAAGTCTTGTCTACCATTGCTATTTATCTTATCTGTATTTTCTTCTGACTCAATAAGAGGACATACATAAATCATACAATGATGATTTAAAATGGGGCAGAGAGAATATGTATTTCTTTTAATTTTCTCCTCTACACATACCCTCATAGATATGGGTTTTTTTTAAACTTTAGTTCTGTGTAAACTGATTTAAAAGAAACACCATTCAAGGAAATTTTCAGACACAGAGTAGGAGGCAGGAATAGACTCTCTAGCCCTGTTACAATGGTTTCCTTGATAATAAGTATCCATCCAATATATGAATATATGCTCTAAAATACTCATTAACAAAAGTAAGCACAAGTAGAGAACATCCATTTATCACCCAGAGAAATGCATAAAGCCTGCAACTATGAAAACTCTCTATTTTCTGATTTCCTTGTCTCAAAAGTTGTTGATCTTTCTATGCCCCCACTTTTCTTCCAATTTATAAAAAGGAATCTGAAAAGAAGAAATGTTAGCTGAAGATAATGATTTTGACATAGAAGGACCTCATCTTACTGAGAACTGAAAATCCTTCTCTTGCTCTTCTGGTGGGAATAAAGTGAAAAGATAACTCATGGATTCTAAGCCTTCCAAGAACAAACTGCAGTACAATAACTGTGCTCAGCCCCAGGAAAGACAGTGTCAAAACAGAAAGTACTGAAAGGATGTAATGAGATTTCCACTAGTGACAGGGGAGGGATATTCTGCTTTGTTGCCTCAGAAGTAAAGCAGAAAGAGATGAGCACCAACAGCTACAGCACCCAAATATTAGAATCTCAGATATGAGACTTATGGTAATAGACTTGTGATCTTGAAGTGCATGATATTAATTAATTTGCAAATAAGCTCATCAAAGAAAGCTGTTCTGAAGTTTATGAATACTTCTCAGATATTAGTGAGGACATATCTA
The DNA here is from genome assembly GCA_013399225.1 of Rhipidura dahli. Classification (NCBI taxonomy): domain Eukaryota; kingdom Metazoa; phylum Chordata; class Aves; order Passeriformes; family Rhipiduridae; genus Rhipidura; species Rhipidura dahli. The sequence continues at coordinate 269,989 of VXAC01002317.1, read as the reverse complement.
AGTTGGTTCGATAGTGAAGCATCCAATGAAAACAAAACAGGTCAAAAATACACATAATTTTCAACCACTGAATTAATTTTTAATTATAAAATAAGTAGAAATAATGTGGAGGAGAAATGAAATTACCTGAAAAATGGTATAACACACCAAATGGTGCATAGATGAAGTTGTGCTGAATGGCTGAAATCCCTTTGAGTCACAGTGACATGTTTGCATGTACCGATGCAGAAAGCTCTTTCTGTATGTTTTGAAAGTCAGTTATAGAAATTTGCCCCCTAATCATTGGCTAAATCCATTAATTAAATGTGGAATATGCTTTTCACAAAATTTCACAGCTTACCAGGTGTAAGATGGCAATAATTTGCCAGGTGCTGAAATGTGCACCTGAATAAAGACCTGGTTTGGCAAAACACAACACTGGTTGAAATGCAGGAAAATGAGCAATAAAAGGCAGCAATAATAGGCTAAGGTAGCCTGAGGCAAACTGTATTCACTGTAACTTCAGCTGCCAAAATATTTTCACCTCTTTTCTATTTTGTATCAACAGAGGCGGAGAAATCATGAGGTATTAAGTGAATCCATCCCTTCTCCATTAGGATACCACTTCACTTCCTTTTCTGACTTTTCTGTTATTTTAGGACAAATATCTGCTTCCTCAAACTTCCCCTTCCTTACCTGGATAGCCTTGCTTGAAAACCCAAGCTGCTCATATACTTGTGAGACAAGCACACTGTGGTGAAGCTGTGCCTGGGAGTCCTCCCATGTGTGACAAGGGAGCACCCAACAAACTGGACTCTGAAGCACTCACACAGCTTCAATCACAAACCTGAACTCGGTATAAAAATAGCTGAAATCTAAAAGATGAACTTAAATTGGCTGGTAGACTAGGGGATTGTCTAAAAACAGAACCTAAACCATGAGAGTTATTCAACATAATAATCTCAGTGAACAAAAGTTGGCAGATATGAGAGTTTTCTCTTTATTTTGTCTAAATCCATAATATAATTTGCTTTTTACAGCAAAATATGTCATAGATTGCTGGGTATTAACATGAGAAAAGCTGACAATAATCTGTGCATCAATGGCAACTGACCTGTATTTTTCTCTCTAGTTCATTAACTTAGGTTAGAAGGCAGAAGACAATTCTGATCTCTCAAAAAAGGGAACTACAGAACATTTGCATAGCCTAGCTCAGCCCAGGTAATGAAATCTTGCAGAAGTGTTTCCTAGATCATCGCTAAATGCTTGAAATCAGGATGCTTAGAACATTTGAAACTTTTATTAGTTTCCTCTGACTAAAAGTGAAATATATCAATTTAAAACTTTAATACCAACTGAAGTTTGAATATCACCATTCACAAGAACTTACAAGAAGTATGACACCAATAAATATACATATAGAAAGTAACAAAGAGAAGAGGAAAACCTGAGACTCAAAACCTTATTTTGCGTGGGCTTCACCTAACCATTTTCTGAATTTTACAGTTCTAGAAACAGATTCTACTACTAAGGCATACTAAGAAACGGAAAGAGACCCTCCATACAAATTAAGTTGCTATTATAGCTTTCCTGGAAAACAATTCTTAAGATGAAATTGAAAAATGGGTACTGTGTGCAGGTAAACAACAAGTTAGCATCTTACCTGGCCGTGTTAGAAGTAAGTGAGTTAGAAGGGATGAGAGTGCTGGACATAAAGACTCTTAGGTGGTGTCAGAGCAAGGAGGGCAGTCTGACAGCTATTCTGAGCACTGAGAAAATGTGATAGATGTTCTGTCCAGGGGGAAAAAGGCTATGGGAGGAAGCATTGTTGAACAAAAGATTTCACAGGTTGTGTCAGTTTCTGGGGACTCCCAGCCTCCATCAGTTTCTCAAAAGAGGCCATCGCCAGTTTTGCAAACTTTGAAAAGAAATATTTCTCCACAATCTTCCTTTTTCTATTATCTCATTAAGCTGATGTATTCATAAAATAACTCATCATCCCCAATGGCATGGAAAGCATTGGTGATGATGTCAGACAGCAGAAATGTGCTTGATGAACTTTCTGCACTTACCAGTCTAGACTGATTCTAACTCAGTTAAACAGAATGGATTTTAATTATCTGACAGACTTGAGCAAGATCATGCCAGGAAAATTAATGGATACCCCAGAAAAATCTTGGCAAATTTTTTTTGTGGTTTCTGCTCTGCTGCAGATGGATAATGCAGGATATTTGATTTCTAGGATCAGTCTTGTTTAGAAATAGAGACTGCATAAGAACAAGTTACTACACACTTGTTATATGAACATGTTCAGTGGGCAAACAGAGGGGTAACAAACAGTATTCATAGAGATTCTCTTGCACTGATATAATTTTTACTCCTAAAACTTGCATGCTGAACTACCCCAGTTGTGATGCAAATGTATTTTTGTTGTGATGAAGAAAGCTATTATATTTTCAAGTTACACTTAGTGTCACTTTTTTTTCATGTACTTACAATAAATTCCTTTTATACTAGTAACTATATCCTAGACTAAAAGTGTGCTATGTTACAGAGAAGCCTGATGGGCAATCATGGTCCTAAAGGAGAAGATGACAACTATGCTGAAGAGTTTCCTTTTACCCTTCCTCCAAGCAGTTGCCTCTATTATTTTCTTTATTCTCAGGATCCATGCTATTGTTAATGAGGCAACAGCATATGCAGAAACGGCTCTTCTATGGGATGCAGGTGTGAATGGCAAGAATGAATTGAAAGAAAGATGCAATGCACAGTGATAAAGCAAAAACTAAACTCAACAAAGCTACTGAATTTGGAAATATTTATTCCCTTGAAGTTTTTATGACAAAGACATGAAAGTGTAGGTTTACACTAAAACAAGAAAACACAGAAAGCAAAAAAAAAAAAAAAAAAATAAAAAAACCAGAAAAGAAAAAGAAACTAAAAATTCCTGGGAAAATCTAACAAAGACAATAATTTATGACTAACTACAGAAAAGTCCATAACTTTGTATTTTTTACTGATAATAAGGTAAGCATATGCAAGACTCACTCAGAAAAGTGTAAAATTACATTTCACTGTTTTAGTGCTCCCTTGTAGGTATTATTGTTTATGGTTTATGGGTTATGATAGAATTTTCAACTTTGTATATATTTTAAAGAAACACAGATTATTGCTCTAATTCTTAAACCATAACAAACAAAAAAATTACTCTGTTATTTAAATACAAAAAGTGAATATTACATTCTACTACTTCAAGCAAAATAAAAAGGCCATTTGACAGATGTGCTCAAAACTATTAATTCTTGTAAGACTTCTAAGTAGGGTGATCTCAAACTGTCCAAATTAGTGATAGGGTTTAAAGTATCAGCAACAGAAGTGGAAAAAAAAAGCAGGTAAACAAAACAAATTTATCCCAAACAATTCTATTAAAAGAGTAGCAGGCATATGGAACAAGCTGTTTAGTAAGACAGCTGATTAAGATAGAATAAGTAAGCTTAAGAAACAGCTAGATATTCTTATGCAGAAAGTGCCTTAGATATCACAGCAAGAGACTATAAGGCTGAGATAACTAAAGTGGGACATGCTTATCTTAACACAAGACTTACTATCATGTTAACTTTTAATGTTTAGGGGTTTTTTTCTGCTTTCCTTCCATAAAGGCCATTCCATAACAATTTCATTAATTGTGAAATTAATTATATCTAATTTATATAGTCTTTCTCATTTGTGAAAATGTTTAAAATCACTACCAGACAAAATTTGCTATCTGGATATATTTTCCTTGAAATCAACTATTTCAATAGTAAACTGACAGGTTCTATCATTTACTATTTTCATCAATTTAATGAAAATCATAAAGTAAGCTTGATTGCTTCCCATCCCACGCTGAAATCAGAAGATGTCTTGTCTACAAAAGTTTTTTCATAAAATTTCCTACTTCTCTGTTATTGAGAGAAGCACAGTTGCAGTAGAGCTACCAACGCACAGTAGTTTCAGTGTGGTGTTTTAATTTTCAGCTATCTAGGCTAGAGTTGCTCAAAGCTGTCATCAAAATACTGGTACAACTATCCTTATTACTGCCATGTGTAGAATTGGACACGTGACAATAGTGTTTGGAATTATGTGAAGAATATGTCAAACTTAAACTTAACTCATTTTTAAATTAGGACTCTCACATCAAGATCCTGACATCACAGTTAATGCAAATAATTTTTCATTAATGTCAGAAGATTTAATAATTAGTATTGTTTCAATATCAGAAGAAAAAGTATTTTAAATATCTTTAAATAACAATAATCAAGCCTAGAACTTGGCTACAAAATAGTGAATTCCCATCCCTGCATACAACCCAGAATGATGACAGAACCACAGCTTTTGATATTGCTTCAGGCATTGCTGGAGACAATTGTTTCTAGCAAGCTTTCCATGTCTTTTTCCCAGAAAACAATTTTTCTCTAAAGAAAAATTCAATTCTTCTTCTATCCTAATCACATATATCATATTTCGTACCTTCCTTCAATTTGGCTTGTGACTAGAGAAAGCAATTTTATTTATCTTGTTTCAAAAGAGAAAAATTACATTGGACTAAGAACCCTAATCATACTAAGCTCAATGACAAGTAATCATTGATTTCATTGGGAACACCACACAGCACCACATTTGTTACTGCAATGACCTGCAATACCATAAGGTGCTCGATGCAGGTTCTGCTTTCCTGATGTGACAATGATTTTATTATACACACTTGAGACGGAAGAGTTCATTCAAGTAAACAAATTTATATCATTACCATTTGTAATTACATTTGGGGGGAACAAAAAAAGAATTTTAAAAAAAGGGAAAAAGTAGTTTATCTCTCTATCCCCATTATTTTTTTTCCTCAGTAAAGAAATTCACATAAACACCCACTGCTGTAGTTTAGTGGCTGACAATACCTAACATCCACAATTCAATATATGTTTACTAAGAATGTGAGGAATTCACGGGAGCAGTTGGGATAAATTTTCTTGATGAATAGGGCACCTAATCTAGGTATAATGACAAATGTAAATCTGCATATAACACTTTGAATTATAATGAAAATAAAACACGGGAACAGTTGACTTAATATGCTTACTAGACTGCTTATATTTTGACCAGAATTGGGTTTGATGCTGCTGGACAAACTGCAGTATTATGAACACTGGCCATACGGTCCTTTTCTAAAAAAACCTCACATTTTTAATCTGAGTACTAGATAGTTTCCTAGTAAAACTTTAAAAATTCTAAAGCTCTTTCATGCTTATACCTGATAGATGGAAATCCAGAATTTTTGTTTTTGTTTCACACAAAACTGAGACAATAAGACACATGCTGAAATAGCTTCTTAAAAAAAAAATCCTGCACTGCATCTTTATACAGATCAATGTCCAATTATAAACAGAGAGTTGCTGTGGCAAAAGGTCAGGAAAAAATAATCTTTCCGGCATTTATTACTTGGAAAATAAGGTCACATATGAGGTCAACCTCCAAATGTATACAGAATAAATTATATTGCAGCATTCTAAATATTCTACACTGCAAAAATTATACTGCAATCTCAACATAATCAGAAAAATTAAGTTGAACATGTATTTCCTGATGATTGTACTACAGATGAGACTAAGCTAAGAAAAAAAACCCGGGTCCAATTAATCAACAACTACGAAAAAGCTTATCATATATTTCTGCTTAATTAGAAATATAACTTCTTATTAAGGCTGACTGATTTAATAATTTCTTAACTAACACTGAATCACCTTCCCCACAACAAAGTAAAACAATGGGAAACATACAAAATATTTAAAAATAATTTGGTGGTGCACTTCTTTATTGCTTACAGAGAAGAAGCAAAGCATAAAGGCAGAGAATGCTAGAGTGCTTTGTCTGCCTTTTGCTTTAAAATAAAGAAGTGTATCTTTTGAAATAGAGCTCCTAATTAGATAAAACACATCTGGAAAAAAAAATGGATTTGACACAGTTTGAGGAAATAAATATGCTTGTTTGTCAGAATGAATGTAGGCAGAGAACATTGTCATTGTCCTGATATAAGTCATTTTAGTTGCTTCACAGACACTCTCAACCTTTGGTATCTTCACGGAATGTGAATGAAAGTATACTGAAAATTGTATTAGTATTTGACACTTCTCACACTACTCTTAATTGTAAAATCAACATTACAAACAGGAAAATGCATCCATGAAATGAAAACATCTTCTGATTCGTTTTTACTCTTGTCTTCTATCCAAAGCATTTTCTTTTCCTCTTCTCCAAACTACATGAGGAATATAAATGACTGGCATTCTTTTATCTGTCAAAGTCATTACTAGTTTGAATTTCCAAATCACACTTTGAGAGAAGGGCTGTGTATAATATATCACAGGCAATGCCAGTGGAGATAGAATATATTCTAATAATTTTTAAAAGTACTAATTATTAAAAAAAAAATCTTCTTTGGACACTTGTGGTTTCATTTCATGTTCATTCTGAAAGACACTGTGTTTTTTGCTGTGGGCTATTGACAAGATTGACTGTTTTCTGTGATAATGTTATGAGTGGGCCATTCCTCTCTGATAACCCTCAGCTGCAGTACTAATAGGTTGATAATGACAGTTTAAACTTTATGCTTTTGTAGGCATTGCAGTCTTCACTCACCTTGTTCAAGTGGCTGGCTTTTAGTTGAAGTAGTTTTCATCTTGAGTGCCTCCCTAACAGACATGTCACAGCAGGAGCCTTTGTTAGTGTCTTGGTCACTGTCAGCCTGATCACTGTCCCCATGCCCGCTGTCCCTCAAGCTGGCTCTTTCTGGATCCTTGAACGTGGAGCTACTGAAATACANAGAAAGAAAAAAAAAGAGAGAGAGAGAGAGTTGTATTTACTTGTTCTAAGTTGAATTGTACTCTCTGGCAAAGCAATTTTGACAAGAATGCAAATGGGGAAGCCAAGAAAGTTATTTAATAGGCCTTACCTTTGAACAAACTGCTGCCTGCTGCCCATGTAATTGGGCTCTGCGGGAAAATTGTCTGTCTGTGAAAGAGAAGGAAAAAAATACGTATAGTTGTACACTGGACAAATCTCCTGCAGAGCAACAAGATTTCCTAGAGGAGAAATGATTAATAATTCAAAAATTCCCTTAATCTTCAGATTTGTACATTTTAATTAAATTGGAAAATGCTGGCATGTAATTATGTGCTCAGAACAATTAAATGATTCCGGTCCACAAATTACCTGCTAAAGTAAACAATGAAGCTCCAATAAGTGGCATTCTCTGTTAGCAACCTGACAGATGACACTGTTTATGCTTTTTCATTAGATAGATATTAAGACTGATGGTTATTGAAAATGAGAGAAAAAATTACTTTTGCATATTAAAAAAGCGAATTATTCAATAATACTACTTTTAAATCGTAATTACATCATCTACTGGGATTCTGAAGCTCTTACTGCTGTAATGCAGCTCTGCATATTGCTATATTACACTTGAATTGAAAAAAATAAACAAAAAATCAAGAAAATTTATGGCTGATTAGCTGTGGTTTCTCAGATGCAACTGGAAAAATGCAAGTAGGAAAATATTTGGATTTTCTCTCTTTAATTTTCATCAGTATTAATAGCTATGTCAGAATAATGAGAACCACACATGCAAACAAGAACATTAAATGATCACTGTTGACAAGTAGTTTTTAAAAGAAGATACATTCATTAAGCCTGTCGTGTATATTTTTAGCAGCATGAGCCAAAGTAATTGTAGAAGCAGAAGTATTAAAAGGATCCAGACCAACATGGAGTCCTGCCAAAGGGAACTGAATTCCCCTTGTATCATTAGCTGAAGTTCTTTGGGAGAAAGAGAGACTGCATCATTCAGAAAACTCCGCATACTGTACATTCACACACGTCACTTCTTCTTGCAGCTGACCTAGCGACAGAGCTCCTACTGTTTTCTGCATCACTTCACATCACACCACTATGCTTCGCAGCAGCTCCGGCTCTCGCGGCAGCATCCAGTGGATCAGTATCCCTAACACAGGCACCACTCAATTAATGAAGCTGAGGGCCCAAGGTTTAGTGTCACATTGCAAGTGTTTACACAAGTCTGACTGATCTCTTAGATATTTGGGCTTCCCTGCCACTCCCCACAATTTTTTTTTTTATCTTTGTTTTGGTTTTATCAGTAGGAGAAATTAGAAATTAGAAATATTTGCTACTTCTTTCATGGTTGGAATATTTGAGCTTGGAAAAGAGGCAAAAAAGTTTTATCCAAAATTTAAGGCACTGCTGTTTGCAACAGAAATTAGGCAGACACCTGTTACTCCCAAGGGACTTGTGAAATAGATGTGCGTGTATACCATGGACGTCTTTTGTGTTTTAGAGAAGGGATGGAAAATATAGAACCATCTTCCGTTCAGCATGTATGACAATATACACCAAACTTTCTTCTTGTTTCTAAATTCTTTAGTTCAAAAACAAAAGTTTTTAAGATACATTATGTTCACATCCATCCTAGCTTTAGTATATGCAATTAGAGGAAAAGTCCACCTTCACATTTTGTATGTATCAAGTCCAAAAAATAAACATTGAAAACAAAAAACAAAAAAAAAGGAGGTGTAAAGATTAAGTATCTCAGCATTTTTATCTGTATCTCTCCAATGCACCACATCATGTTTTGGAAGCGGCTGTCACTCTGCTCTTTCTTTTCTTCTCACAAGTTTTAAGCTACTATCTCTCTTTTGTGCAGCAAACCTACCTATATACACTTGTATATGATCATTAAGACACTTACAGAGCCCAGTACTTATCAACCTGAATAAATATTTACAACTCATGTCTATTTCCTATGTCTAATATCTCAAATAGCTAGTATCTCAAATGGAGATATCCAGGAAAACTGACCTTATGCTTTTTCTTACATAAGACATCTGTCTCCTCCTAAACACAGCTGCTGCCAAAATCAGCATTCACATTTTTCGTGATATTGGCAGACAAAATGCCTGCTATAAACTGCCTTTTCAGCAATTCTCTGCCATTAAAAAAGTCAGACTTTTGCCCTGGAAATAGTTATAGTTCTTCCTTTTTAATGGTGCTAAGAACTTAACTATAAACTGGACTTCTGTAAGAACTGGTCATACTTTTTGTCTCTACTTTTTCATAGCAAAAAAGCGTTTCACACATCCTGGATGAGCCAATACACAGATTTTAAAATAGAAGCTATGACCACATCTTAGCTGCTGAGAAATTCTGTATTTATGGTAATCATTAATGACCTTTAACTAGAGAATAATTTGACCAATTACCTTCATACTGTATTTCACCGCAATACAGTGAGTTGGATGCCATGGTACAGCAAGTTCATTATTACAAAAGAACAAATGTAAGTACTTGATGATCATATACAGACAAGAGCTTCGAGTTGAATATTCTTTCTGCTCTAAAAGCATTAGTCCTTCTATGAATTATGAAGGTATGATGCTTGTGTTGAGTTTTAACAGCACTCTGAGATACAGGCAGCAAAGGGAGAACTGTTTCATGTACGAAAATATCTATTAAAAATGATAATTAAAAGAGAATTTCATTTTAAGGCTTGGCAGTTTAGAGGAATCTTAAAAATGTAAACATCTGTTTCACGATGGATGAGAGAGAGAAGAATGTCTAACATGTCTAACTCCCTTAAAACTTATTTTTTTGTAATCCCACTTGAAGCAAGAGGTCATATACTTAAAATTTTTACACTTTAACATTTATGGCAGTGATATTACACATTCCAGCTCATGCATCAATCATACTTCTTTATATTGCATAGCTGTAACTCTAAGAAATTACTGCTATTTTAAAAATCCAAAAAATCTCTTGTTCTTCTCTGGACTTACATCCCTTTCTAGGACAACAAAATCACCAATCCTCTGGACCTTCAGTTTTAAGGTAGGTTGCAGTTCACCTGCAGAAAACCACTCTAAGCTAATCAGCTCAGATCCCTCAATGTGCTTTAGAGAAATACAAAATATCCCATTTGGTCATCTAGCGTTAGGTACATAATATTCCTGGGGGATATTATAGCCAGAGGGGAATCTAGGCAACCAACAAGATATGCAGTGCAATAGCTAAAGCTAAGTAAGATGCACCATGTCAGAAGTGAATTGCACGGAATTGCAGTCTCTTCATAAATAACAGAAAATTATCCAAATGCCAGCATCACTGAACTCCTGAAGAACAAAATAAAACAAATTCCACCCTAGCTCTCACCCTTCCCCCCCAAAAAAATCTCCAAGTACAATCCATCTCTAAAAGTCACCAGATTTAAACAGTAAAGAAACATTTTCTCTCTCTGATTCAAGGCTGAGGGCTGGAGTATCAATTAGGTCACCAGCTACCACAGCACAGGTTCTCCAGCAGCAGGACAAATGTTTTCTAAAATTAAAACAAAAGCAGAAATGTCCACTTGCCCAGTTGGATACCAGAGAATTAAAGTCTGTGATGTCAACCTAACTGTCCAAGCCTGCCTTAGAGAAGTGGTCCTGGTTTTACAGCTCATTTTCACAGCTTAGTGGAAACAGCTCTTTTCCAATGAGAGTATGCTATTAAACCTTTCAACAGATATTCTTTTTTGACAGTTGCTACAACAGACCTTTACAAATACTTTCTTCTATCTGTTCTAATATGTGGCTCTAGAATAAATATGAAATTTTAGGAACACTGTCATTAGTGTAATGTTGCAGAAAAATGTCATGATTTCTGTACACACATTTCATACAACTTTCTCAGAAGATGAAGCTCATTTAAAACAGCCGTTTAAAAAGAGGTCAGAATGCATAGGAACCTTTCAAAAGCTGCCAAAATTTAAAAAGAAAGGGTTACTACCTTTCAGAAAATATTGTACAGTTTGATTTTGTTACCTTTTACTTCAGTGAGTTGAGGAGAAGGAAAATACGAGGCAAATTAAACCTGTGTAAAATATAGTTTTCATAGAATCATAGAATGGTTTGAGTTGGAAGAGACCTTAAATATCATCTAGTTCCAGACACCCTCCCCCATCATGTGCAGGGATACCTTCCACTAGCTCAGGTTGCTCAAAGACCCATCCAGTTTGGTGTTGACTGCCCCCAGGTATGGGACACCAATAACTTCTCGGGGCAACATGAGTTGGTGGATCTATGGGTATGGAATTTCAAATGCAACAATATAATTGCTAAAGTCTAATAATGGGACTTTGAAAATCATTAACTGGTCAGTGTTTGCATGAAAAACACGTAGAATATCTTTCCAAGTGCCATCAACTGTCTACAAAACCATGCATTCTATTAACCTGTCAGGGCTTGTATATTATGATCACACAAGGACCTGGATAAACTAAAATTGTCACTAAGTATAACTCTCACATGGTGTATTCGGAATACTGAATTTCATAGACTCAGAAATAAAACCATTGAAAAGTTTGAAAGTCAACTGTTCAGTTTCTACTAATTAATTCTGGAATGGCTATGGTTTCCAAAAGTTTAATTTAGAGAAAGGAAAATGAAAAATTATAGCCAAGAACTGAGTATGAGAAACAAATTCTTCACAGGATCCATTAACCTTAAATAAACTCATAAGAAAAAAAAAAAAAAGAGTAAAAACCTCATCACTGGAAACACTTTGAACCAACCTGGGCCAAGCATTACACAATGAATTATGGAGAATATTTTTAGCAATGGGCTATATTCATCTCATCCCTTTTTTATCTTTTCATAAATTCGTGCTCATAAGGTATATATGTTTACCTCTGTTGAGATATTATGCTATTTTTATAAATAAAAAGAAGTTCTACTGTGGGTCTGCAGACACTATTTTTTAAAAAAATTCAGGATTAAAATTACAGCACTGTATTAATCAATCAGATTTCAAGAATTCTACTATTGCTCAGTAAGAGAACAGCAGATGACTTAAAAAGGCTTCTGCTTTCAAGAATTCCTGCAAAAAGCAGACTGTCTCTTACAAATTAGAGGTTCCTAGCTATTTTATTCTTTCTCCTTATTTTTTAATAAAATTTTTTTTGTATCAAAATTTTGAAGTGTTCTACCCATATTTGGACTATTCCATACTGTTTGAATAAAATGAGAGGGTTTTTTTTTAAGGGTGTGAAATTCAACAGGTCTGTCTTATCTTCTTTTTTTTTTAAATCAGTGGCTACAAAGAAAAAGAGTAAGTACGAAAAAAATGATGGGGAGGGAGAAAGAAATTCAATATTTAAGTATTCTTGATAAATTATGCCCAGAAATAACTGTCATATAAGGGAAAAATGTACTCTAAAATACGAAAAAAAAGGACTTAGACATTAATCAGATTTATGAATACCGGACAACTATAATATTCATATTTTTTTCTCAGAATTACAACAAGAAGTATCACATTTTCTGAAATTATTTAATGCAACTCCATTTTATGTAGCTGTTCATACCTGGAACTATAGTAAAGCAAAATGTCTTTGCTGACTCTAACTTCTTTTTAATTAAACATTAAATGCAAAAATGAAATGAAACATCTCACACCTTTATCAGACTGCCACTTAATATCTAACTCAAGCATCTTCTGTGCCTTGTCTTGAAAAGTTGAATTCCAAGTATTCACCCTTCCCCCACAAAAAAAAAGATCTTATATAATGGCAATCTCTTCTGGAGGCAAAAGAATTGTGTTCTGCCAAATCGAGTTTTGAAAGAGCAGACAATTGTCTTCATTTTGTTAGGAACAGTGTGGGTTCAACATAGTACAATTTTTCACAAAGACTTCTCAGTACAAGACTGCCAGTGAGTGTGTATACTTAGCCTGAAATAGGAGTTTTTGGTTCCACAAGATTTACTTCATTAAGAAAATTCATTATCCCAGTGGTAAAAAACAAACAACAACAAAAACAAAAACTGGCCATTAACCTCTCATAAGTTATTCTATCTTTTTCAAGGACAAAATTAAATAGGCTATTTTAAAAAATATTATCCTACTATGTGGTCTGCACTCTAATCCCTCTGAAAATGTTTTTGAGATATAATTTTTATGACATGTACACATTTGGGAAGTTTCACACTTGCTGCAAATGTGTATTTTGGTGTTAAAAGTCCTACAGTGTGTTTATGTGAATTTCTGACATATGTAGCATTCTTCAAAAGCACATTGAAAATACAGGCCAGTAAAAACAGTCAAATGCACAAGGCTGCTGTACTCTATTAAAAAGTGTCGGTTGGTGGCTCATGTTTTCTCTTTCTCTTGAATAAAAAAAGCAAAACTGTGACAGGAACAGGTCCTCTTCAGTCAATTGCACAGTGACTTCTGAAAAGGGAAGTTCTGAAGACAGACACTACCATGCTTTCCTGTAAGCAAAGGAATGAAGATCTCCCTGTGTAAATGCCTAATTTGTGCACTGTTTTCTCTTACCAAGAACCATATTTTTTACCAAAATAAATTATTGTTGATTTATTGGTTAAGCTATCAGACTATGTTATTGTACATTATTTCAGTTGTTTGTACTACTGGCTTAATGAAACCAACTACTTTTCAAATTTTTACAAGAGTTTGTTCTGCAATGTACAAGACACAAAAGATGACAGAAGCCTGGACTGTGGGAATTTAACACAGTGCAAGGATTAGAAATCACAAGGCCCAGACAGGGTTCTTCTCATCACACTGGTGATGGCACCAAGTCGGAATACTGAAGAAGCTAAAAAGGTCACTACAGAATGACATATTTTTAAGTGATCCCGGTAAAAAAAGTAGACCTGAGTGACATTCAAAAGATGAGGTGAGACCAGACCCTAATCATAATTTTTGATATATAAAAAAAGATTGAAGCATTTCAGGAACAAATTTGTCTCTGTCGGCAGGGAAGTCAGCTCAACAGGAGCCTTCCGCTCCTCTGCCAGTGCAGGATGCATGTTTAACATCACACTTCTCTCTCTAAGAAAGATGTGACAAAGAAAACCTATGGAAGCTGAACTCAAAACTTTCTCCTGCTGGAAAGGGAATCAAGATTTTCCAGACCAAACTCAAAATTGCTGGACTTTTTACAAGGGTTTCAGGTTTCTGAGCCTTATTATATTTTTCACTGGAGAGACATGAAATATAATGAAATTAACATGATCTCAGAAGAAAATGTGGAAAGTTGTCAAATGAGATTAGGAAAAAGGAATTGTAATATGAGCTCTTAAGCTGAACTACTTTTTGGAGGAGACGCAAGATAAGAATGTAGGAAGAGGTACCAAACATCACAGCACATAAAGAGCTCAAGCTGAAAGTACAATAGCACTATCACAGCGTCAATAAATAAACATAATGAAATTCATGACACGTTATTGCATTGCTCTGCACTGCCGCTATTCATTTAAAAATGATGAACACATTTCAAATAATTCACAACTTGTCAAATGCCTGTGAGCAGTGCAGTTAGACTGGTGCCGTTAGAGGCATTCGTAAAAGGTCTTACAAGAGAGCTCCATACAACTTATACCAAAAGTAAAGATGGAAGTACAGGAAGATAAGAACAATAACTACACCTGAATCTGCTAATACAGTTGCATCCAATATATTTACACTGCTCACCAGTGATATGTACTTACTGAAGCTACGCTGTCAATAAAAACCACATTAAGAACCTTTTGAACGAGTTTCCCTGTCAATTAGGCTGTAGATACATTCTATCGCTCCAGTTTTCCTGTCAATTTAATATACTGGATCATATTAACAGTACTGGCTAGTCAATAAGGCAAATCCGAATCCTATTAATAGAGTTACTGTGCCAATATAATCGGCTTCCCATTTATCGAGCTTCCCAGTATTTGGGAAAGCTGTGAAATGGGATTATAAGGTTAGGTTACATACATCTGTCTCTATGTTACATAAATATTTCAGGAATTGTATCCTGTTGTGTAAAAAAGTACATGTAATCACTTTTTTCCATTACAAAAGCTTCAGATGACACAATAGTACAATAGTTTGCCATTTCTAAGAAAACATTAAATTATCCTCATTTATCACATTGTTTCCTGCTTTCACTAAGTAAAACTGCTATTTTATAAAACAGTCTACTTGTGTGCCACACATATAGAGCTGCTAAGAGATGTATGCACTTCACCCCACCCGCACAACATAATATCTTCTTCAGAAAATAAAAGGAAAGAAATAAAACACATTTTGGAAACAAAGTACAAAGCACTCCACAATTTCGATCTGTATTTATCCCTTGTGCTGTGCTGTATAATCTTTGTGGAAATGAAACATATAAATATAATTCTAGTGTAATAGAAACCCCCAGAAATAATTAATAAGAGATATTAGTTCATACATTTAAAAATAGTAGAAGTTCAGCAAACCCTCTATTTAATAGAAGCTTTAATGAAGTTGAACATTAGTTGCTTTTAACCACATTCAATATGAAATAACTACTTTCACTGGATTAGCAGAACACACAACAGACCATTAAACCTGATTATATTTAAAAAAAAAAAAAGAAAAAAGTAATTGCATTAAAATATACTGGGTATTCTCTTATCAAATTAACTTTCTAGGTCTGACTTGAAAATATGGATTTAAAAAACATGGTTCAAAAATGACAGTTAAAGGTCAATGAATCAAGCTGCCCATTATATTTTCTGGTAGCAGATGGGTGCAATGAAACCTAATGATTGAATTTGAAACGCTTTAATGCTCCTTTTATGTTTGGCTCCCACCATGTTGAGTCTACCTTAGTATTCCTAACAGATACTATTGTTTACTGCATAACAGACTCAATTACAATTAGCTAACAAGAATGAAATCTGCACTTATCGCAATATCCACCTTATTCTAAGAATATCATACCATGAACTCAAAATAACAGTACACATAGGAGTGTGTCTTTGACAGCGTTTGTAAGTTGGGATTTTTTTTTTTTTTGAATTTTCATGTTAAATATGAAGTCTAGAAATTAGAGGAAGAATTAAATCAAGATTAAAGGAAAAAAAAATAAAATAGTGCCTTGAAATTTAAGGATATGATCAAAGCATTTGTTAGAATTTAAAAGTGTTTAGAACCCTTTTTTTCTGCATGAAAACACCCGTATCTTTTCTGACCTTCCTTCTTTCCTTCCTTCCTTCCTTCCTTCTTTTATTTTTTCTTTTCTTTCTTTCTTTCTTACACATCCTACAGTGCAATTTTAATCTCCTGGAATTTTTTCTTGAGACACATCCGAAAGCTCTTACTCAGCAGGAATTCCCAGTGAAACCAGTAAGTGTAGTGAAATTTGTCCCATTCTTACCATTGCTTATTTCCTGTTTCTAAGAGCAACATAACCCAAGTGTTTTCTGAGCAGATGAATGCTTATAAACACTGAAATACTGGATGGTGGGGAAGGAGAACAAATTATGGCCTTTTAAAACTGTTAAACTCTTTTGCACTTATCATATTTAGTGAGGAGAAAGCGGAGACACTGGATATTTAAAATCTGTTAACTTTGTGTTAACATCTATCCAGTGTGTTTACCTTTTTCTGTCCAACCCATACTCCCACTGAAGGCAACAATAAAACTCCCACAAGCCATGACCTGAGGTCCAGTGAAATCAATGGATGTTTTCAAACTGGTTTCAATAGCCCTTGGATCAGTCTGCTTACTTCAATTACCAGCTAAGCGAGTCTTAACATAGCGTGCTACATTCCCACAGATACATATGTTGGATGCTGAAGAAAGTTGCATTTAAACAGATTTGTAATGGCAATGATGGGGAAAGGTGATTAGCTAGGCAGCAAACACTGTATGTGGCACGAAATTCCCGTTCTGTGTTTGTTCCCTACAGAGTAAAAGAAATTAGCAACAAAGATGGAGCAGGCTTTGGTTCTGAAGCCACACTGCCTGCACAGAAAACACACACAAAGAGGAACACTGAAGCTTTCTTCCTAGGTGACGATCAGAAAAAAAGGGGTAAATCTAGATCACCTCCTTTCCTTTAAAGCTGCCACCTTATCCCCTTTCTCTTTGTAAAATCCTGTACCAGAAAAGCAATGATTCCCTTAAATTCCCTAGGAATTCAGAAGGAAATCACAGATGTTAAAACTTACGCTTTAACTTTCTGTCTAATTTCTTATTTAGGTCATGCAACTCTTTATTTCAACTTTTTGTTAAAAATACCCAACAAGGTATTCTCTAAAAATTTTGTGACAAGATACAAAGCCCTACTTTCACACAAATACCTTTGCATAATTATTTCCTCTAAGCACTAGGAAAAGACACACCACTAAATACACTGCCAAAATAATGGCTGAATTTATGACAGAATAGTAGATCATCAAGCTTTACAGACTCACATGGCCATGCAAGGAGATTTTCCACTGTGAAATGGTGATGAGTTGATTTATTATTTGTGACATAAGATAAATAATTTAGTCTTGCACAAACTTAGCAAGAGGTTCTGGCCCTAAATATATTTTAAAGTCATAACGGTCGTGTGTCTATGATGAGGTACCTCATAAAAGGGAAAGCTTGATAGAATACACCATTACACCACAAGTATAGTAGCAGTGGTCAAGTAGACTTAGACAGAAAAAATAAGGCTTTCCTGATATAGGGCTGTGTTTATGCATCCACAACTCTGTCACTTTAGTGTTAACCTACAGCAATGTCTTCTGATAGGACTCTACATTAAACTGATTCAGAACAAACAAACGAAAAAATAGCTACCCTTCTTTATAGGATCACCTCCTCTAGGACACAACACCCACCTATCTAAGGATTGCCACAGGTAACTTCTAACTTCATGGGTATTTAAAGGCTGATTTTGACCTGTAAATTCTCAAACCTGGGAAAAAAATGTTCTGGAATGCCCTTCTCATTATGGTTTGCCATATCAAGACTCTGAAATCAGATTTTTCTGTAAAAATAAGAAGATCTATATAAGATATGGTCTCTGCAAAGATTACAGGATCAGATAAAGTCATCTTTCTGTTCCAAAGCAGTGTTGTTTTGTCAATATATAGGACACTGCTGCAAGTTTCACCAGGGATAGAGGGACTGAACATGAATGTTAATATTTGACTGAGGGGGTGGTTAGAACACAGGGATTAAATTATGGACTTCCTCTCTATCTAATTAGTAGGATGTTCACCCAGTATGTGAGCACTTTTTTTCAAAGTGGAATGCATTGAGCATCAACTGAAGGATGAATATATATTTTACTTTTTAAAATTTTATTTATGACCTCTCAAAGAAAACAGTTAATGAAACCTTCCCTAAATAATGTCCACATCACAGTAGTCCCCAAGTTGACATTCAAAAGCATGTGCATGTGGAAGCCTCTTTCAAAGTGGGAAAAGAAATAAAAACACTCCTGGTGCCATACAAGAAATTTCAAACAAAAGCTCATGCAAAAAGGAAAAAAAAATAAGTTAAGATTGTCCATACTACTCTTCCTGAAGAGCCAAACCAGATCATGTGTAACACAGACTGATGCTGCTCCCTGCAGGTGGATCATGAGCCCACATGAAGCCATATCAACTTCCAACTTCACTGGAATGAAACATGGAGTTAGGTGCTTAGCTGCTGAGAGTGATCTCTAGGAGCACAGCCTTTGAGTGCAATTCTTTTACTCATATGCCCTCAAAACTTGTTTTCAGGTAGAAAAGCCCTTCAGAAAATGAATTACTTCCATAGGAATTTGTTCATTTACATAATTTCAGGCCATCTTAGTTTACTGGTATTTCATGGCATTGTGCTATTGGGAATTAAAAAAAAAAGCTATAAAATACTAAGGAACAACCATATTTTTCAGTCCACATGCAGCTTTATTAATGTCTTGATACATTACTAAGAATGATTAAACTTTACTTTGTTTGGTGTTTTTATTTAAATCTTTTGAGGCGTGAACCAATAAAATACAAAATACCTTTCTAAACTATGCTAAGATTAACAGCAAAATCATTCACTTTCCATGAAAATAGAATTGGTATTGTGCTCCTAGAATGCTGTGTGCCACACTTCAGCACAGGGACTTTACAAGGCAGTAGTATAGCATCCTATTCCTAAAGGTTTATAGTGTTGTTTCTTTAACCTTAACCACAGGATAATAAACAGCACCAATATAATGATAGTCCAAGCTACCTGTAACCTTAAGAATGTGCAAGGAATAGAATGGCAGGAATTAATCTGCCATTTTCATATATCTGCCCAAGGGAAGTATTGTAATTGCAAAAATTTACTCTTAGACTGCTGAGACTCATAGTAATTATGTTTCTTTTTTAATAGAAATAGCCACAGGTAGTAACAAATTGGGTTTTGAGATGGGGAACTGGGCATGCATTCTAACCCAAATTACTATGTAATTGTCTTTAATATAAAATACTATAGAAAATCCAAAACTTAAATCATCACAAAAACTTTTCTTTAAAAAAAGTCTACTCCTCCCATGGCTATTCAACATGTGTGCCTATTTCTTCATTCACCAGGTATCAACAAGACCAGTATGACTGCAAGTAATTTATCTAAATATCTTTGCCATTGTTAACCAAAATTCCTGAAGCTTACATTTGTTTAATAGAAACAGCTTTCTCTTACTTTACAAGTAGGTCATAATCTAGAAATCCAGATACACATTCCTAAGTTTCCTTTGCCAGTATCAAGGGATGAAATAAAGACTATGTGTGGTCTACATATATTTTAAATTAACAGAAATTAAAGTTTTCTTCAAAATTTTGGAAGTCTGTTTGAAATAATTGAACCCAGGAAAGTATTTTAAATGAATTATTTCATGCTTGAAGGAATTATTATTTTGTTACCATCACACCGCTGCAATAATGAGAGGTATTCTTTTGCAAAAGATCATATATGTGGTGGCCAATGAATAAATAATAAAATAAATTTATACAGTTGCTTCTGCCCCTTCCAATATTCTAGCCTGTTAGACCTGAAAAGAAGCTACATGTGGTTTAAATAGACAAAATACATGTACAGATTTAGACAAAATGAAGACTGTATATTGAAAGAAATAACAGAAAAATCTTGTTTTCACCTCCTTTTCAACCAGCAGCTACAAAGCTGACTGATATATTTCTTGCCTTGGAGCTATGAGATGCAAATTATCACGTGTTTTTAATAACTAACGCAGTCCATGGAATCAGTTAAGTGTGGTTTCTTTTCACATGTTGCATGACTTATATCTCCTTTTATTCATCACTCTCAATCCTGAAGTTTGATAGCAGGATTCCATCATTAAGTGGAAAATGAGGTCCTTCCTTACCTATACTCTTGCCTCAGGAAAAAAATGACAACATCATTTGTCTCTAAACTTGATGCTTTCTAGTTTGCAGCAAAAGGTGCAGGTTGACAGCATCTTCCAAAACACTGCTACACAGCTCTGTACAGATCGTGCACAATATTAAAAAAAAAAAAAATTAGATGTACATTTCTCATTAATAATGCCTTTTATCCATCTAGATGGTTCTTTTGATTCCATTCTGCTGTCTTTTCTGTGTATAACCACATATGCTTTCATACACACAGTTACATTATCTGGCCTGTATCCTAAAAATATAATGGTTTCTAAGGCTTCATGGTTGTCATTTTAAAAAGGCTTTTAATTCCATTATTTCCCAAGCACTCCAAATTCCACTATATTCTTATTGACATTTGATCCACTGAAACGATGAAGAGATCACAAAAGAACACACTTGGTACTTTACAGCTGTGGCTGGATAATCTGGCTCATGATCATCAAAGCAGGATTGTTTTTATGATCTTCAAATCTGCATATCAAATTACTCAAGTCTCTGCAAGAAAGCAAGACATCAGGACTATCTCAACAGAATATGAGAAAATGTAGTTGGAGGCTAGGTGAAATGAACAGCTTTTGCAGCTTTGCAGCTATCTTAAAGCAAAGGAGAGAAGCAACAGGGAGCAGTTCAGGTAACACAGACTAACAGATTCTGGGCTGAATTCTGCACATGCTTATGCACATCAGCCACTCCTGTAAATCATCTATTTAACTAGATGGTTCTACTGACCTAAATTAAAACAATCACTGATCAAGCGTTTTAAGGATCCTGCCCTGAAAGAAATAATATTAATTTAATTATACATATATATATATATATATATATATTTCCACATGCCTCAAAATTTACTTATGCACCGACTAAGGATATACTTTTTTACAGATTTGCATAAAAAGAGCACTTTTGACTCTGCTGGTAGTCACTCAAGTGCTTTATCTGAGGTACGTTGTTAAAACAATGTTCTTTTCTTTGTTACCTTTAAAATTTTATAGAATTTAAATATTTTCATTAAGAATTAATGAAGATTTGTTTAGCCCACTTCAGCTTACTTTTTTTTTTTAAACTGACTTGTAGCTAAACAATCATAAGTGGTTGCTTAGCAATCAGCAAGGAGCGAGACAGAAATATAGTAAGTAAAGAAACTGACTGACATGTTCTGCGTTTGAATCATGATATTCAGTAAAAACAACAGAATAACACCTAGAGAAGTTTAACACAAAATTCTCTTAATAAAAGAATACAAAAAAACCCTGTCTTTAGGAACAAATTATGCATTTAAAAGCTACAAATTGTGATTCACATGTCTGTCGCTATAAAAAATTCCTGTAGCTATTATTAAAAATACATTAAAATCCTTTAAATGTTCATGAAACCATTATTTACCTTTTGTTTTAATTCAATTGTCAACTGTGCTTCCAATGAATTTAAAAACAGTATATATCTACAAAGCAAGCAAGAGTTTACAGCTTTGAAGACTTGAAATTGATTTTTAATGCACCAGCTTTCAAACACTACAAAGGCTGCTCTCTGCTGATAAAGACAGTAAACAAGAAATTGTCCTTTAAATGTTCCCTTTAATGTTTTTCTTTAATTAAAAATCAATCAAAAAACATTGCCACATAAAAAAATTTAAAATTAAGACATTAAAAAATGCTTTATGTTTTTTGACACACAGACGCATTCAAAGAATAAAAACTTATGATGTTACTTTTGTTTACTTGCACTAGTTTAGACTTTTTTTTGCACTGTAAACATAATTAATCAAAAACTAAAAGCATGTAAAAGTAGTTTATCACTTAGCTCTTTTTATAAAGTGGAAATATTAAAATATCATGAAATGAAACCAGAAATTATAAAAGTACTAAAGTAAAATAGTTTTTAAACACCTTTAGATTATTTTAATATACTCCTATCGTCTAATCAGACTACAGCTTATTTATGTAGATTAGTTACATATAGACTTTTATTTATCTATCCTGTATTTATTCTTTGATCCCAAAGCTTGTTAACTTAAATGGTCTTTTATTGTTATGATTCATTTTCCCATAATTATGTGGTTTAACTGCCTGATTTTCTTTTTTTAATAAATATATGCACACGCACCAATCATATTCAACAGTGTTGTGCTGGATGTTCAATGGACTGTAAGAGCCATTTCAATACAATAAAACTGTCTGGAAGTGTTCCAGGGCAAGGAGTGGAAATAGGAGTAATCACAGTGGCACCAGAACCAGTACAGGCGATACACAAGTGTTGGAGATACATCAGTGGATGGTCTGAACCACTCTCTGAAAATAATGCTGCACCACTATCACTGCAAGAACCTACAATGCATCAGTGGTCTTACCCACGCAGCTGAAATTATGCATTTGTATCTCATGACAAGACTTTTCCCTTCCCCTTTGGAGTTCTCCCTTGGCAGGCCATGGAGGCTGGAACACAAAGCCACCCAGCAGGGAGCAGGATGAGATTAGAAACTTTTCTGTTATGGGTTAAAGCATTTTATGAACGTGAGAAACTTTGATCTGCTGCATATGCTACAAAGCCAGCAGAAAGATCTGTGGCTAAAATCAAATATCTTAATTTGAAGGACTTAACATGCCCAGATTGCTCATAGCTTATTAAATTGAAAATAGACCTGTATAGGACTGATTGTCTTGAGGGCTGGAAAAGGACATATCCCCTCACTGAACCAAAGTGAGATAGAAATTGATCTTTATGCTGTTCTCTGTACAAATAACACTAACAATTGGCTGAAACTATGCAGTTCAGACCCTCTTTATATGTAGGGGGACTCCTGAATTTTGAAGACAAAAAACAAAAAAAAAAAGAGATCTATTCTCATGTCAAGCAAGTGGATGAATTGATCTGCTATCCTTTCTGTACAGGTAATACCACTACCTAAAGCAAACCAGTAAGAGAAAGAGATAGTTCTTGTGTGACCTTATTAAGAAGGAAATATATCAGCAGCCTTTAGAATTTAGATAGAAAATATATGACTGCTCAAGAAAGTTATTTAAAGCACTGCCTAATATTCTAATTAACAGGGACATTTGTAAGAATTTGCTTGTTCTTGAATGTAGTACTTAATACTGAGTATTTTATCTAAAATGCTTAATAATTTACTTTTTTTATTTCTCATGGGATTTGCAGTAATTAATCCAGAATCTTCTTCCATTTAAAAAAAAAAAAAAAAAGTGTCTACAGCAGACTGAAAAACAGAAGTTTTACTATGACAAATAGATTAGTAGAGCTTAGAATGCACCCTGGCTAAGACTTGTGGCAGCTGCACATTACTCTTTCTTCTCATCAACAAAAGCAGCGACTAGTTAATATCCTTGATGCCCCCTTAAAAACTTAACAAATAAAACACTTAAACTCAGGGAACTTTTTTTCTCCAGGCATTTTGCCACTGTCTTCCTTTTCTACTACCTTTTTCTATTTTTCTTTTTCCTCTTTTTTCTATTAAGGCAAGAGTCTGCAGTCCCCTGAGAGTTTTACTTGTTTCCTGTATTTTTGAACCCTTTAGCATTAATTTTAGCACAACTCTTACAGCTGAAATAGCCATACAATTGAAAGCATAAAGCTCTTAGGCTATGTGCTGCAAAAATTTGTCCCAACTGCTCTACACTGACCTTTTGGCATCAAAGGATTGCTTCTATATTTCAAAGATAAAAACAGAGCTGTGTTTCTGCTCTGGACAACAAATCATTGTTTAAGTTCTCATCACTGATTTTTATTACTTATTGGAAAATTTTAATACTAGTGTGAAAATGTCCTTTCTTCATATATGTAGGCTTGAAGAAGTATCTGAAGATCTCTCCCATGAAACATGTTTTCTTCAGAAAAAAAAAATCCCGCCAACAAACCCCATATACATCCACTTTTTCTATGCAGAAGGAGCACCTTGCATGGCAAAACCTAACACTAATTTAACTTGACATTTTGAACTTTTGTAGAAACAGCAAAAGAAAGAAAAATTAAGCATGATATTTAAAACCATGTATGTAATTTTTAGCTGGTGTATTAATGGGGAGGAAGGCGGTGAAGAGAAAGAAAAAAATGCTGGGGAAAAAAGACAAAAAAAATACTATTTTTTTAAAACAAAATCCCAACTGGTTTACACCCAGATGTTGTGACCTGGGAGGAATTTTTTGTAATGACACTTCTGTCTTATCAGAGAAACCAGATTGTATTTATGCTTTCTTAATACTAAGTAATATTTGTGAATATTTCACACATACCTATTGAAAATTTCCATGTAACAATACTTGCTGAGCTTTAACAATAATTCTGTATTATTCACAGTTTCAAAAATATATGAAAACGTGGTAACATGTTCAGCAATTTGTTCAATGGAGTATTGATTTCAGCTGTACGCATGATTATGCTGAGTTAACCATTGGACTTGATCATCCTAAAGGTATTTCCTAACCTAAACCATTCTATTATTCTGTGTTGCAATTTACATATTCATTACAAAAAATCTAAACTCCAGTGTCCTAAATTGTTTGTAAAGATGCTGTAAGAAAAAAATTAAAAATCACAAAAACCTCAAATCTTAAAATGAAGGGCCCAATCATACCATTCTTAGCTGCATTCCATAGAGGTCTTAGTCACAATTCACTCTTGACCCACAAAAATCATTTATGAAGTAAAAATTCTGCTATTGACTGAATTACGAGTAAGAACAGGCCTTTTCATCAACATGGGTAAGGATAATAGAGACCTGACAAAATAAATTGCTGAAAGATAAATCTTCATAAGATTTATCTGTCATTGACATTGCACTGGTAAACCCAAATTTGTAGGGATCTTCCTATCTAAGTTTAGGTGGTGATAGTGAACACAAACATGTAGAAAGCTCAGACAAATTTAAGAGCAGTTGAGAGCTGTGACAGTCAATCTTGCACAACTTGTTTCACATCTTTATATAACAGCAAGTTCTACAGAGATATTATTATTTTGTAATTTTTTTGTTAATAAGCATTTCTGTTCTGGAAAGACTTTTTCATAATATCTATATTCCACTTTAGACTCCTAAATTATTTTTCTCTATTATTTTTATTGTTCTCTATTACAGCACTTCATCTTGGAAAGTTCTTTAGGTTTCATATGGACCTATATGTCAAGAATGATCCTTTTTAAATAATAGTGCTGTAAATATCACCAGCAAGGAACTCAACATCAAGATCAGAACAGATGTAACATAAAAATGGAGTTCAATTCTGCTTCCTCTGTCTATTTCAGAAGCCAGTGCAGGTGCCACAGTGAGTGGTGTGTTGCCAGTTCTGATCCTAAAATATATGTGTTTTGTGCCAAGATGCAGTGCATCTTAACAAAAAAAAAAAAAAAAAAAAAAAAAAAAAAAAAATTAATAAAGCTCCATGGAAGCATAGGAAAGGTTTTGTCCTGAAATTCTTACATAGCTGACTCTGGGATGGATTTCATCCAGTGAATAAAACTAAAGCTGCAGAACAATGTTACACAAAACCAGATTGCACATGAAACTGCAGACTGTATTTACACAATGCAAGCATTCAAAGGAGTTACTTTGCAAGACATCTAGCCTTGTAAAGCACTGTTAAAGCTACCATAATGAAAACTCATCTCACAATTTAGTGTCTTTAGATACAGACCCAGAATATGCAGCTGTGAATCTTTGGAATATATGGAGTACAAACCTGCAAACTTGCAAATGTTTGGAACTGCTCTAGTAGCCTCTTGATGCAAAATGTTACCTTGTACTAGTTCTAGCGAGAAGAGAGAATAATATTCCTCATTTGAAGTAGGAAATATAAAAAGTAAAAAATTTATATCTCTGGTTTCAGATAGGAATTTAAATCACTGAGGATGAGTGCAACTTCTGTCATGAAAGCTGCTTCTCCTTATATGCAGCAACTGCAGGTTTCTTTTTGCAATCTTGAAATTTCTGAGCAGAAGTTTCTCAAAGTATGAAATAGCATATTTAAAGATAGAGAAGCACTAATATGGGTCATGTTTTTTTATTTCCTTTGAAGACTCTATCTTCTTAGGTACTACTAGACACCTGGAGATGAAGCTGCACTGGGACTTGACATTAATCTATTGACACATCATAAACATCATGTGCCTGAAGTATTAGGAATGATCTGTATTTTATCTTAAAATGCTGCAGGAGTTCATGGTACAGCAGATACAGCAATTCCCAGCTTGAGAGCTTCTTTCAGTAGTCATTCATTTTTATCTGTTGTTTAACAAGAGCTGTGACCACTGCTTGCTTTATTCACACCCACCTTATTCCTGATATATTTACAAAACTCTCCAAGTTGCACCACAAGCATAGCACTAAATAATCTCTAGGATGATCAGCACTACTTGCATTTGTAGATAGTTTTCTACACTACTGTTATGTCACTTTGAGGAACCTATTTCTGGAACCTACTTGTGTACAGAAAATATTTGTTTTCCTTTATCCATCCACTCTTACCTATTGGAAACCTGAAAAAATAAGTTGCGACTTGATCACATAGCGAAAGGCAAACTGACTATCTCAGAATTTGGGTAGGAGAAGTTCACATGCTCATATGTTCATTTTTTTTCTGATATCTGCACTTCAAAATAAAGCAAAATTCTCTTTCTTTTAGTCAGGTGAGTAGGTCACCAGTATGAGATTAACAGAATTTTCCCAGCAGTCTTTAAGGTCTAGAGTGAACAGAAATCTTCTTTCAGCCATGTCAAGTTTCCATTTTCTGCTTCCTTTTCCTCAACAAAAATTAATAGTTTGGACCTTAAGTGATCCACAGGTCACATGGAATTTTGACTGTAGCAATGAGAACTGTACAGCACTGCCCTATATTTAAATATTTTTAACAGACTTTTGTTTGAAAGCATTGTTTCTAAAGTATGTTTAGAATATGATGGCTGAGGTTAAGAACAATGAAACATGCTAAAGTGTACATGTGTAACTTCCCAGTATGTAACTAAACACTGTTCTTAATACACATCAATCTCAGGTGCACATCAAATCACAAACGGTCAGTTTTCAGAGGTCTTAAGCACTTATGAGTCTCTTGCACCAATAAAAGCTGGTTATACAGCATCCTTGTCTGTCCATCCAAAATTTCATACACATATGTATGCATGCATGTTTAAATGATTTAATTTTTATGGTACTGAAGGAGCTCATTAATTCATATATAAGTAAAACATGCAACCATGGTACATCGGTGGTGCTACAAAATAGTGAGCAAACACACATGTTGTCCAATTGTGTGATTAATGTGTAACAGAAGTCACTTAAAGAGAGGATAGATTACACCACTCTTACCCATAGCAGGAAGTATTTCATTCAACTGCTGGTCCTTTTGGGTCAGTCTGAAACCCCTAGTCACTAAATAACACTTTACTCCACAGGTATATGTTGATGTAAATTGGGCTATCTGCAGAGTAAAATACTATTCATGAGAAATAAGGGAACCATAGGGCCCATTGATTTCACTAAGTCTTACTAGTAAGAAGAAGGGAAGAAAATATTATTCACTCCTAATAAGAGTGAGAAAATTTGGATCTTACTGAGAAAGAAATTATTTATTTGCTATTAAATATTTATAGATTCAATTGGATGTACTAAGTAATAATATAATATTTAACATGTATATACATCTCCATAGATATATAGTATGTACATGTATATATTTATATATAAAGTTTTAATAACAGGTTCCTGTTAGAGAATTGTGCCATTAAACAGTTGCTGAGAAAATGAGAATGAAGAAATGCAGTTCCATTGTATGAATTACATATTATGAGATTATCATGTTTCAAAAATAGATCTGTAAAAACTAATGGGAACATTTGTTAGAGAACCCTTGCACAGTTGTTTACCTTCCCCCTACTGAGGTAATGAAGAAAACTACTTAACTGAACTGACTAACTAAAAGAGATGATAAAGCAGCTGGATTTTGTTTCTTTTTTTT